>JAVHNF010069742.1:37068-47677 GCA_034783455.1 Micropsitta finschii | reverse complement strand
CAGGGATGGCAAAAAATACCCCATTTGAAGGAACAATCGGATAGGGACACCTCTGGGGTCAGAGAAGGTTGTTCAAAGCTGTTTGCCCAGTTGGATCCTGAAAACCTCTAAGGCAGAGACCACATAAGCTCATGAACAATCTGCTCCATTGCTTGACTGCCCTAGCAACAAAAAATTTCCTTATAACCAGCCTGGAATGTTCTTTTCAAGTTCCATCTACTCTCTTCTGTCCTCCCCACCAAGCACCACTGTGAAGGGCCTGGCTCTCTCTTCTTGGTAACATCCTTGCACGTACTGGAAGGCTCTCCTCCCCACGTAATTTCTTCTCCAGGCTGAACAAGCCCACCTCCCTGAGGATCTCCTCACAGATCATGTGCTCAGTTCCCTCAGCCATAGAACCTGCTCCAATTTATCAATGTATTTCTTTTACACACAATCCACATCTGGTCCACAAAATAGGATGCTGTATTCTGGATGTGGCCTAATTGGTGCTAGGTAAAGGAGTGTTATCACCTTCCCTGCAGGCTATTTAATGCAGCCCAGGATTGCTGTTGACTGTGTTTGATGCCAGAGTACAAAACTAGCTTATGTTTAGCTTGCTGCCCACCAGGACCCACAAGTTCTCTTCAGCAGAGCTGCTCCCACACCCATTAAGCCCCAGCCTGCATGTCTCCCAGCAATTCCTCATTCCAAGGGACAGAACTGGTATTTGCCCTTGCTGGTTTTCATATGATTCATGCCTGGATCCCTCTGAACAGCAGCCCTGCCTTCAAGTATGTCAACTGTTTCACCAGTTTGGTGTCATCTGCAAATTTGATGAGATTGTCTAAATTGGGCAGGCATCAGGGACAGGCGACGGCTGTGGACAGACTCTTGCCCTTGTAAAAACCTCTACCTCTCCTCCTTGCTTTAACACATTCACTGCCCTCTTCTACATCCCAGCGCAGTAGCAACCTCTGCCATCCCACAGCATTGTACCACACACAGGTAGTACTGTACATCTTAGTTAGGTTTCCAGAACATCAGACATGAGCACTAAACCACAGAAAGCGAATTTCTATTTGAAGTTTCTGAGGTTATCTGAGAACAGCACCAAGCAAAACAGGAATTTCCAAGTCACTCTCCAAAAGATGCACTTTAAACCTGAATGTCATAAATTTCCCTAGTCCAATTGATATTCCAAAGCTGAACTATTAGCCACACTACATTAATAGTGTCTTTTGTAACTGCACAAGTCGTTTACTGTGTATCAGCATTCCATTAGCAGGGATAAAAGTTTTATAAACTGCTGCCCACCAAGGTTACAATTAATTTTCTATCTAGTGCCATCACACAGGTAAAAGAGTATCTAAAATCCAGCTCATCAAAGTAACCATCATAACTGAAATAACAAATGTGAATGAGTAAGTGTATGAAAGGTGAATGTATTTATGTGATAGATGCTGCTGTTCTTAGAAGAAATACTGCACACAGTTCTTGTATAAAAGTGAACCATGTGATAATTTAAAAACACTGCATGCATTTAGAAGAAAATGCTATATTACTTTCTAAAAAGTGGATTAATACATACTAATGAGTACATTATTCCATGAGCTTTTTTTCAGTCTTAACATACATAATGAGCCCTCTCAAAGCTTGCTGTATTGAAGCTTTAAATTTACTTTGTAGCAAGGTGACAAACTCATGGTATATTAAAAAAAATCTAAAATTTAAAAAGAATTTGTGAGTCAAATAGCACTCTTGTAAATAGGACCACAAGACCACAGCCAAAGAAGACCCCACCTTACCAGAACTTGCTTCCTGTGCGTCATTAGTGTGTTATTTCCCATTCTTTATGCCAGAATGCAATTAAATCTTCAACACACCAATTCTGAAACAATGGTACAATAATTTTTATTTTTAAAGTCCTATTTCCAACTTCAAAAGTGGCAGAAACACTTGTCTGCTATAACAGAAAGCAGCACTGTACTCTCAAGTCTCCAAAGGAATGATACTGGTGGTTTTGCCTCTCTAGACAGCTTTTTGAGGAAGCCTTGTTTGTCTCCTGAAAATAAGCACAAATGACTTTTGCTACAAAGGAATACCAAGTCAGCTCACTTTGTTTCACTACAAAAAATGCACTGAATTTCACTACCTTGCATATTTGGTAAATAATGCAATTGTAACGGCCTTAAAAGCCTGGTGCTCCACCAGTTATAATTATAGAACTCTCTGAACATAACCCACTCATTCTAGATTTGCATGGAGCAGAAGCCTACCACGTGAGGAAAGAGTAGGCAAATAACCTTCCAAACCCACGTATACTAAAGATGGCTTTTGGGAACTTTTCCCAGCATATGACAAAATTCATTATGGTTCTGGTTTCAAGTTGAAGTATGCAGGTATTACTTCTAAAGAAGAAATTCCAAATACAGAAAGAAGTGGAAGGCAAACTTTCACTCAGAACAGGAAATCCCCAATCTGCCATGAGTAGTTCAAGAACAGCTGAATTTAAGTGCTAAAGGAGTATGAACAGAAACTAATAATCCAGTTGTAAGCTCAGGGAGTGCTGTTTCTTGAAGAAGGAGCTTGTGTATGAAAAGAGAGGAAAAACAGTAAAGGTAAGAGACTTTATTACGTTATAGTGCTCTAAATTACTGAGAAAAAAAAAAAATCAACCTGCAATTAGCTGCCTGACTAGCAAGGACTTCAGTGTATCTTCTGACTAGGATTCTTGCACTGGTTTCTGGTCATATTTTGACTACAGCAAATACACTTATGCCCTGGTTAGATACAACCACCAGTCTACCACCGAGTAGGACAAGAGGGGCTGGACAGGTACTGTGGGACATCTACAACATGCTGAGTCTCCACACAATGACAGTGTGAGCACTTTCACTAGGAATCTCTGTGGTAATGCTAAGTTAGTCCAGACTCAGTGACCTAGAGAGCCCTTTCCAGAACCTAGTTCACAAGACAGTGTCCATAGAGAGCCCCACACATAGCCTTAGGAGAAGGGGCAAAAGGGGATCCCCTGAGTGCAGTGCTTAGCTCTTCACCCCACCACTCCTCCAGTACTGAGATGTTTCTGCAGAATGAGCAATTGTCTCACTCACACAGCCTATCTGGAAAGAGGCAGGCTTTCACAGTGATAACAGCTTCAGAACTATCTCTAAACCTCATCTTTGGTACTATATGACACTTGATTTTGGGGCAGTGCCTGGTATAAATTTCATGGGTCAAAATGATGCATTTTTTCCTAGCCCACACAAAGATAATTGCAGGTTATTAGCAGATTGTTTTCAAGGGGCTATGCCTCAGGAACCCAGCCCTTAAATAAATAACCTCACGTTTCAACCACTAAATCTAAAACAGGCCCTTTTGACGCCACAAACTTTAAGACACCTTCCACCTCCTGTGTGTGTGTGTTTCAGAATGATCCCAGTATATAAGCAGTTCTTACTGGGAAAAGCAATCCTCCATCTGAGAAATTCTGAAAAGCCACTGTGAATTTTAAAAATCCTGATTTTTACATCAGGCTTTAAGCCTGATTTGATGAAATATTATGATTTCAAAGATATTATAGGCTGCAAACACACTTTAGAGTACTCAGAAGGCCCTTACACATTGTATACTCTCTCATCATCTAAAAAAATGCTGTGTTTTTTTTTTTTTAATGAGGCTTTAACCATACTGTACATATGCCAACTGCCAAATCACCATGAAAAGATTATTTTCTTTTAGCAAACTTTGAAATAGTGTTTCTCCAAAGAGACACAAAATCCTAAACAATACTTCAGTTGGTTTTATTTGGATCTTCTCTAATCCAATCCTATACCAGGATGAGCCACAAAACTATAAGATGTTTTCTGTATGCTTGTTAGCTTTACAATGTGACAAAATACTAACTAGCAAGTTATATAGCGCAATGAAACTCCACTGCATAGCAAATTATAACATATTCAAGTGTACCTATGCCCTATTAAATGGCTATTTCAACCTATAAAATCTAGAAATTAAGTATCTTTCATTTTTTTTAAGTCAAAACCTGTTACTCATTGACATGACACATGCCTTGTCAAGCTGGAAAGAGATAAAAAGAGTGGTTAATGATTACCAAAGAGAAAAGTCTTTGGCTCATCTGCCATTTTCCTACTGCTGCTTGCAAGACTTAGCTTCGTTTTCAGAATTTCATCATTTATTGCCTTTCAAAGAAAGTCTGTTCTATCAGACTACATGCTGAAGTTTCTACTCATCTATCAAAAAGCTTCCTTTAATTTATAGCAAATGCTTGAATTAGGTCAGCCACAAAAGTTACAGTTAGTATCTGTTACCAAATCTAAAGGAAAGTACAAGAACTTCTGCCATTTTCACTACATCAAAGCATCAAGATTTTTTCACTCTACCAGTTCTGACCTTTCCAGGAAACCCAGCTGAAAACATCTGAGGAAATTGCTGCAACCCCTTCTATGACTATAAATGCAATTAAATACTATTCTGTGTTGCTGCACATATAAATGCTCCAGTCAACACTTCATTCCTCGTAGTTGTTGGTAGCCATGAAAAATCATGAGAAAAATCACATGGCTTCCATGTGCAAAGCAAAAAACACAGTTAAAAGCTAAGAAATAATGAGGTTTGCATAATTAAAAATTCTATATCCTGTACATTGCTTGAAGCTTAATATGGAAGCAGGGATAAAAACACAGAATCATACAGAGCCGGGGGGGAGGGAGCCTGGGTGAGCCAATCCTGCAACATATGCAAACTATCCAAAGATGACAGTGAACTACATAAGGAGCGCTTTGACCAATCTGAAATACAGAATACTTTTCCTTTAATCTCTTTTCTCAAAAACATACTTTACCTGTCAAGAGACAGCTACCACCATGATTTCCTGCAAATGATGTCTGCAACTCCAAACAATATATGAATTTACTCATTTATATTAAAACCTCAAAATGTAACTCTGCTGCAGAGTACATCAATGCAATATTTAGCCCTCCTGAGTCATTTCCTGTGACATTTTCACTCAAACTAGTTAAGAGTTATTGAATAATTATAAGTATGCTTAGATATAAATGCAACTCTCATATTGTTAAGACTCCTGTAGTTCTGCTGTGAAATAAACAACATATCTGGCAGTGAGGTTGGAACAAACCTTCCAGCAACTTAACTAGCATCTGTGTGAAAATTATTTTCAACCAGAAAGATGGTGGCAACACTAATATCCAGTATGCCTTCATAGCACTAGCCTTAGACTCCATAAAAAGGGAAATAATGTTTCAGAGACAATAGAGAAAACACCTAGCTTTTATTTTCCTGGCTTCTGCATCATTTGAGATTCACTAGTCTTTGGCTTCTCCTTTCTAGGGCAATACCAGCTCCAAGACACAGAGGCAGAACGTGAGACCTTCAAGTACCATGATCAAGAGTGAGAGCTTTCCATGAGCTGGTCACAAGAGATAATCACTGGCTGTCAGCAGGTACAGAGGGAAGGACAACTTGGAGAGCGTGCTTCCCCAAAAGTGACAAAGTCATCCCTCAGTTTCTAACAGCTATATGGATCCCATACTGCTACTGCACATATCATTGGAGCTCATGACAAAGTTAAGCTCTCGTTTCACAACTGCAAGATTCTACATCTTCTCTCCTCTTTCACTGTCTTGATTACCCCAAGTTTATAGGAAACATGTTCCTAGCTGCCTGTCAGGCATGTGACATAATCACTGAAAAAAAAAAAGTAACAATAGGGTTACGTCCTGGTTTGTGCTAGTACTATCTAGTTCTGGGGTTATTTTTAAACCAGAGCCTCCTAAGTCTCTCTCAAATTGTTCTTTGGTTTCTGTCTCTAGCCTTTGAAATCATATCTATTTCTGTGGCTCACATGACTTCTATCTGATTTACATACAACTTGACAGAGACAAGCACTGTTTGTTCACCAGGTTTTACATGCTGAACAGTATATCTATTCCAACAATAACAGCAGGAGTATGCAGAAGAAAGCACGTTAAGCATGAAGGCTCCAGTGTGCCTTACCCTTATTTTTTTCTTGTTGTGTTACACAAAGCAGATGCAATCTTCTGTTTTGCTCTCTCCCACTGCAAATAAACTCTTGAGTGCCATCCAGATAGAGTGAGAAGTGCTGCTTGCATGGCTGCTCAGGTAAGCCTCAGTGCTGCCTTTGCATCTCATATGGAAGGCCTTACAAAACACTGTAGAGCTTCCTGTCAGGTTGTTGCTCAGCTACTTAACATAAGCATCTCGACTTAGCCTGCACAATCAGAAATTCATTACATAGCCATAAAAAAAAAATAAAAGGCTACTACAGCCTATCTGTCCTGTGCATTGTTCTTGCAGCATTTAAATATTAATTTATTATTGATTTTATTTAAACTTTATTTAATGTAGAGGCAACACCTCAAATATTTGAGGCAATACAGTGGGTCACATGAAAACATCCATGTGAAAATTGAGTACTTTGGAATTATTGCAAGCAATTTGCAACAAACAAAATTACTATGAAATAACAGACAACAGTTGCTCTGAAAGAAAATTAACACCTACATCCAGTGTATTCCACATTAACTGCAAAAATACTGTGCCACTAGACTCACAGTGAACCAGCTCCTGCTTGAACTGCTGGCAACTACTCTGAGAGATCCATGTCTAAGCATTCCTTGCGTACACCAGCCTGAGATGCCCATGCTATGAAGCTCTCCTCACCATAGCTCTAAGGAAGCCACACTGCCACACCTGAATACCTTTGTTCCTCTCCTACACATCAACACCCAGTATGCTACAGTAAACTGAAGCTCCTCTTTTAAAGAATCTTCACATTCTTCCTTTTTTGATACAGCTTTGTTTTATGTTGTACCTTTTCTATATCTTTCTGATAATAAAAGATCTTCTGATAGGACACGCATTCTTGCATATGGTGAAAGCTTTGTGCTTTTAGAAGGCTGAATGCATGGATTATAATAAAATTAACATAACTCAGATTTGTTAAGTCTATGGAATCTTTCAGCTCTGTTTTTGTATGAAAATGAGCGTGTTTCCTGCATCTATTCAGATCAAGAAAGCCTCCTCATTCTGTGTCCTTAGCAATCAAATTTCATTCTTCAGTTCAAAAGAAGACGTATTTAACCATACCATTTAGGATTTTTTTTAAATTACCAAAGATAAAGTAATAAAAGAAAGGGTAAAGAAAAAAGAGAGACTATGAGAAACAGCAAGCAATACAACAGTGAGAAAAATGGGAAGCACATTTAAAAAAATGTGTACCACATATATAACACCAACTGTCTCAGAGAAAGTCAGAACAAAAAAAAAGAATATACTCTGCTCATTGTGGTTTTGAGATGTGTTTGGCTACAGCAGTGATTAGCTTTGCTGCCACCAGGACAAGCAACTCATTACATCTTAATGCACTTAATGGACCAAAGCCGAAAATTATAATTAGAGCAATTAAAAAAGGCAAACAGGAAAAAGATGCCAGGCTGGGTGCTAGATGCCATTCCCAGCCACTTATTCACACTGACCCAACATTGGCACACTGAGAAGAGTAGTCCAGGCCTGACGCTCTCTGTTCCTGGTAACCTAACAAGTACTCTAACAGCATCTACATACGGATCCCACACCGTGGTGGCAGAAAAAAATCAACAGTACCTCTCTCTGAGATGTTACAATCTAGGTGTAAAAAAAAGTACAACTGATTAACAGAAACAGCAGATGTCAGGAAGCATGAAGAAGCAGAAGTGATAAGCATGGGCCAGGTATATAAGCACTTATCAGCATTTTGTAAGTGCTGTTACAAGACACTTTTAAAGAAGCCTTTGAAAGATGGCAAGTAAATTTGTGGATCTTTAGGTGCAGTTTTCCCATGTAGGTGGGAGGTACAGAAACAGAAGTAAGTTATAAATTTATTCAAGAGATAAGAAAAATAGAATTTGTCCCCTTGGCACCAGAACAGGGACACAGAGCCTCATCCCCGCCATGCACAAAACACTTGAGAGATGATGACTTAGAGAATCTGGAAACTGAAGTGTACAAATTGCAGCGCTGATATGGGCTCTGCATTTCTGAAACCTTACAGAGAATCACACTGTACGGCTGCAGCAGATTTTGTAACCTGCAGGTGAACTGGAAGTGACCTCTTTATTCTATTCTGCCATCAAATTGTCTGCTATCACCTGCCAGCGAACCCCTTCAGCACACACTCCTTCCCAGTTTTAATCTAGGGCTGAGAATTTGTTCTGCGTTACATATTTAGCAATGTATGCAAACAGCAGGGTTCAGGGCATTAGGCAGGGATTGCCATAGGGAAGATGACTGGCAACTAGCATCTTTAACTGCTGCCCTCCCCCTCCTCTCTCACTTCCATAACCTTCATGACAATGGATGGCCACCCAGGCTTTCATCAGCTGGATCTCCTGCCTTTCATTTGTCCTTGACAACACTACAGTACAATTCGTATAGGTTTAAGTTGCTCAACAGTCTCAACACATGTGTACACATCTGTGTGGGTGCTTAGAAACACATACATGCTCCTTCCTCCCTGCATCTTTAAGTACTGTGGCAAGGTGCTGCAGGGAGGTACAAAAGCTGCTTCTTTGCCAGCTTCCCTCAGTCCAGATCCAGCAGAGTGAAACTATTTAAACTATTTAATTTTTTAATAGAATGAAGTTTCTTCTCACAAAGGCACCATTTTCATCCAACTATTAGAAGCATTATTGCTTTACTTGAAAGTGCAGTATCATTCCTCATTTCTTCAAACAGAAAGTAGGATATGCCAGAGTTTTCCCCCACAGGCACCTGGCCATATTAAAAAAGCCCAGTGTAACAGACTACATTTTTGGAGATAATTTTTTAGGTGATAAATGGATATTTCATGTAGTAGAAATATTTCTGCTGTCAATATAAAAAGCCTTGTGCATATTACCATGTAAAGCAAAGTAGATAAGATATACAAGAAACTACTTGAATCCATGAATTTTCAGGTTTGCATCTTCTCACAACAATACAATTTGAAATAGATGAGCAATACAGAAAGAGAAAACATACATTCTTAGGAAAAAAGCAACGGGAGACATTATCACACATTGTAATGTGCTAGATAACAAGATAAACTATCTCTATGACACACGTTCAGACAGAGACAAATCCTATAACACACCAGATGATCCTTAACAGCAGGATTTTCTAATGAAAACATTAACTGAATCATTCAGTGCTTTTCATTCTCTGTTTAAAATCATATGGAAGAATTTATTAAACAACTTATCTTCTCTAAATTATATGCTGTATAACGAAAAGGAAAACAAAAAGCTGAAAGTCACTGTGCTACATAAAACATACAAACTACAGAAAATAGAGCTGCACAGAATGTCAAAATTTTTATTTCATCCACACCTACAAAACCCCTGGTGATTGTCCAAACAGATATCTTTCTTCTCAATTAGCAAATCGGGGAACATTATAACAATTCCTATATTTAATCACATAATTCTACATTACAGAATGAAGAACTGTGCTGTAAAAAAGTCTGGGCAAATGACAGAAATTTCTGTTGTTCTTTGATAGGCCTGTCTTCAAATATATGCTACTCTATTGTATCAACCCAATTACTCAATCCTCTGCAGCATACAGTTATAAAGGTTATGCAGAGAAGTCCACTGAACCAGTGCAGGCAAGGCAAGTGTTGTGTAATTTCACTGCATGTAAAATTAATATTTAGATTCCTGAAGACAGAATCATAGAATCATAGAATCATAGAATAGTTAGGGTCAGAAAGAACCTTAGTATTTTAAAAGAATCCTCCCAAACAAGCAAATACATTTTAGGAACAAAACAGTGCTCATGAAAATATTTACCTGGAAAGATGGTTACAGTTTTACAGGATTTTTAGGCTTTTGCTTGTTTGTGTAACCAGCTGTATGAAAGCTGGCAGGCATTAATGCGCTAAGATCCTGGATTAAATCAGGGTTAATGAGATCAGGAGGAGACACATCGTTATTCAAATCACATAACATGTGAATAGGAAGTGCTGCCAGACTTGTAAATCAGAGATTAGAATTTAACACTCATCCTTCTGCAGTCTGACAGTTTAGGGATAGCGATCTCTTTGTAAATATTGCTGGCATCCACCTGCCACAGCTTCGTAAGAAAATGTATTATGATTCCAGTTTTTCCTGGTGCTAAGCATCAACAATTTCAAGAGGGAACTGATGGCAGAGGCAGTTCTTCAGCACTACTAACAGCCATATTCCTCAAGTCTTGCAACCTTTGCAGTTGTCAAGCAAAATTTGTTATTCAATTATTTTTCTTTTAATCTGACCTTGCTTCCACTAAACATTACAGCATGTACAGGTTAATTCATGGAAGTTTGGAATGGGGCCATATGCCTTATGGATTCCTTTTCGTCTAGTACAGCCTTCTGAGTTCTAGCATGTTGGTGATACGCTCATCTGCAGTGGCAGTTCTCCTTCCAGTATGCCTGGTATGCAAAAGTTTGTTCCCAAGGTTGAAGACATCATTTTTCAGGATGGTAAAAAAAAAAAACAAACAAACAAACAAAAACCAAACCAACCAAATAAAAAAAAAAAAAAAAAAAAAAAAAAAAAAAAAAAAA
>JAVHNF010069742.1:0-16337 GCA_034783455.1 Micropsitta finschii | reverse complement strand
GGGCCTTGAATATCTCCAATGTAGGAGACTCCACAACCTCCCTGGGCAACCTGTTCCAGTGCTCTGTCACTCTCAGCTCTGTCAGTAGTTCCTCTAATAGCCAGTGCAGAGAGCTTCTGTGGCACTTGGTAACTCAAACACTGGAGCACTACAAGGTTCCATTCCATATTCCATATACTTACCTTCCCCAATCTTCTCTATTTTTGTGTAATCATCCATTGCTGTGGTTATGCCTAAAATGAACAGGAAAACAAGGAGAACTCATAAGCATGAACAGTTGCTGTCCTGAACACAGCCGAGTCACTGAAATTATGCCAAGTCCTTAGAAGCTACTTTCGTCTTACATAACTAGCACCTAACACAGAAGACCTACTGCTCTCTTCAACAAACACAAGTTTTTACTCAGGGTTCCAACTAGAAAAACTACATCACAAAGTATGAGTGGACACCAACTTAAAGAAGATGTTTTGGCGCAAAAAGCTCCTCCAAGCAGCTGAAAAAACACCCGATTTATAAGTTTTATGTAGTTACTCATTAGCAGGAGTCTAATATCTAAAAATCACACGGTTTGATGTTTGCACCATAAAGGAACACCAGCCCCATGTTATTTGACAACTGCATAGGACAGTTACAAACTTGAAGAGGCATTAGCACCTCGTGGGACTGGCACTTCACACCTTCAATACTCCTCTTGACCACTTTTATTCAACACAGCTGAGCTTTATTTCCAGGATCTGAAGCGGTTACAAGGTGACGAGCGAACTTGTAGTTAGCTACCTACAGTTCCACAGGAGGTTTCTGAGTCAGGCAGTCGCTAAGCGAGGGAGAGGGAAGTGAGCGCTCACCCCTAGCCCGTTACCGCGAAAGCGAGGTCAGGAACACGTTCCCGTAGTGGTCCAGCTCCTGTCCCACTGCCACAGGTCCTATCACCTGAAAACCGCTCCCGATGCCGAGCCCAACAAAAAGCCTCAAGTACCCGCTCGAGGAGCGGACACTCTGCATATCTTCCTCCCTTCCCACGTCTCAAGGGCAATCTTACCCCACTCGGGAAGGGATGGGGGGCGCAGTGTGCCCCAACACACGGTCCCACTCCGAAGCGGGAGCCCCACTGCCCCCAAGCCTCCGGAGCAAGGGCGGCAGAAGCGCTGTAAGGGCCGACCCCGCACCAGGCTGTCAGCCCCTCGCCCCGCTGCAGGGCCAGGGGAAAGGGAAAGCACCAGGCCCAGCCCGCGACCCAACCTGAAAACACGAGAACAGCACCACCCCAGCCGTTACGCGGCGTACACCAACGGCCGCACAGAATAGACTGCTCAGCCCCTTACGGGACCCGGTGCCCGCCTGCCCAGGCTGGAGCCCCCTCACCTGCTCTTCGGGTGAGGAGAAACACCCCACCACTCCACTCCCTCTCACCTGAGGAGCCGCCGCCGCCGCCGTACCCTCTCCCCGCCGCAAGGACGTCCTGGGCTCGCTCAGGGGCGGGCACGGCGCATTCGAACTAGCCGCCACAGTGCTCCGCCAATGACGCCGAGCCGAGATGATTCAAAGCGACCAATCAGCGCGCACTTCTTTTGCGGCGCCAAACAGAGGCCGAGAGGCGGTTTCTGCAATAATGGTGCGGGCGGGCGCGGCAAGCTGAGGAAGCTTCAAGCGTCTGCTTGGTTCGCGGTTGGTGCGGGCGGGTCGCTCCGCCTTTTTGCCCAAGTGACGAAAAACGAGGGCGTTGGAGCAGCAGGTTGCGCTGGGACGGCGACAGTGTGTGAACTTTTCGCTGCTCGGATAACACGTTAGACTGTTTGCACGGTATAGGGAATATAACCATATTTGGATCAAGCTAGGCTTGCGACTACAGCTGCTCCCTGTAATCAAGCAAGTCTTAGATTTGGATGCCACAGTGGACCAAAGCATAAGGTCTTTATTTCTGGCTGTAAGGATGCTGACCTCTGAAGTATCACTGTGACTTCTGAAGCTGGTTTTAAAGTACACACATTAATAAAAGGTCATTGGGTGACTTAATTCCCCCAAAGCCAAGACATATGTCTGTAGGCAACTTAAAGTTTTGTATCACTGCTCCCAGATTTAGAACCTTTAATTAATTCCTATGCTATCATGGCTTCCAAAAGAAGGGCTGGGGCATAACTAACATGTGGGTCTTGCCCAGGGAATACTCTAGCAGTTGCAACCTTGCTCTATCAGAAAGTAGTAATGTAATGCACATATTTAAAAAAAAAAAAAAAAGAAAAGAAAAGAAGCTACTTTGAAACCTCAGTACTAAGTAGATTTGCAAAGCAGATGTGTTTCTAGTTTTATAGGTCTTTCCCCTACAGGATAGTTTCATTGTGGATTCTGTGATGCTGCTGACACACTTTGGCACCCACAGTCCAGGGCCAACACCGTCCGGTGGAAACCTGCAGTCCCTGCAGGAGTGAGGTACAAACACCACTCCACGTCAGTGAAGTAACCACATTTTTTAATTACTTCATCGCACTAGTTTACAACAGCTTTGAAGGACAGCATTGCTGCTTCCCTTAAATGTAAGCAGGGCAGGCTGCTGTACACAGAAAAGTGCGGCTTCTTGCCTAAAAGCATTTGAGAGCGATTCCAGCAGGCAGGACTGTTTCTTTTGACTTCCTTTTCTACCCTAACCAATGGCAAAAGCAAGAGGCAGCTTGTCCAACTCCTCCCTCCTAACACGTATACATTTCAGGCGTAAAACTCCTCCACTTTTCCCTCCCTTCTGGGGAATTTTTGCAGCATATGGTGCGCATGCTTGCAGGTTTCTGTTTACCTTGAATCATGTATTCCCAGCACTTGTGGGTGATTTACCTGCACACAACAAGGCTTTTGTATCTCTGAGAAATCCTAGAGGGAAATACAGCTTCACATCTTGTGCAATTCAAAGGAAAAAAGTCTGATGTGCTCCACCCTGCACAGCCAGAGAGAAACTCTTCCTCATGTATGTATCAAGTCCAACATAGCCAAAACATCCTAGGCTCAGTAATGCATGTGAACCGATTCAGTGCAGTGTGTGTGATGTCCCGCAGGCCTGACCAGCAGCACCTTCAGGCTGTGCACACTTTACAGCTTTGAGGGGATTGATTTCTACAGCCAGCACAGGAGCAGAGCTTCTGCTGCTGAGTCTGCTGGACTAATCTTTGTCCAGAGACCTTAGGAAGGTGGCCAAAGTCCACCTTTTCCTCCAGATAAAAAGAAAACATGTCTGAGAAAACCCAGATGTACAGTAATGGGGGGGAGGGGAGGGACGGCAGGGGAGGAAGGAGGGGAACAGGAACTGGAGTATCATGAACTTTTAGTAATATAAACTGATATAAGTTAAAATATATACATATTATATTTATATATAAAATATGTTATGTCTGAAAATACTGAATACAGTGATCTGAATTTTCTTGAAAGTGACATTTTCTTTTTCCCAGGTTTTAACTACTTTATGTTTAAATATACACAAATATTTCTTAGTTGTGCTCATACAGTTATTTCTGTTGGACACTGAGTGTTCATTCTCAGAGTGCTCACTGAATTTTCACATTCTTTGAGAATATGTCTTTTTCCATATTTCCCTTTGCCTCATGAGTTTTCAGTGGTGAAGACCAGGAGGCACTAGAAGGAAATCTGGCTGAAAGGGAACAACTCTCCCACATAGGAGTCCGACAGCCTTACTTCTTTTTTACACATGAGGAGACTCCTCCATGAGCCAGTGGCATACAATGCTGTGATCTATGCGAGGCAGTGATCCTCTTGACTGGTGCCCGAGATGGGCTGTTTAGCCTTTTCTGATACCTTTAGGTATATAGCTTTGATATCTGTCTGATTGCTATTGCACCCAAAGCCAACTGTGACTGCCCGTGCCTTCACGTCTGCTCTCATGACTCTTCCTCCATGCACAAACTGTGCTGGCTTAATCACAGGTAAGCAGCGGAGGGAAATTATTTTGCTGTGGTCCCCATGTTGGGTGGACTAGCAGCTGTGTACCAATGCCTTATAGCAATGGAGAATGCCATTGTATGCAGTGGTTTCCTTCATGAACAGCAGAGCTTGCTTTGCCCCTAGTGCGTGCTAAAAGTGCTCAGTGGCCATGATGGCGCATATTGACCCAAGGCAGCTTACACCAATTTCAGCTTGTCCTGTCCCTCCATAGCACAACTGTGCATAGCAGAACTCTGTGAACACTAACGGAGTGCTACGTATTCCATAACCACACTCTCCACCCTCACTTTCTCTGTCCTACTTCATACAACTGTAAGCTCTAGGTAAGGGAGAGTACACATAAGAATAGACCTATCATGGCATTAATATGTCAAGTATCAGTCTGACAGTTCTGCTTGCCTAGCATTTTCCCCCCTTTTGCTGTTGTTTGCCTATCCTTAGGATATAAATCATGTCTTCTTTCTGACTAGATAGGGCTTATCTCAGGTTGACCATTGCTTTAGATAAGGCAATACTGCTTGAGATGGGTGATAAAACTACATTTGTATTGACTTTTGCATTTGATTTGATTTGCTGTTCTGCTTAAAGGAATAGTAGCAGTAAACCTGCTGACAACTGAGTAACAGATGAACAGAGATATATGGATGTGGGAATCCCTAAAACTGCTGCTCCCCTTTACAGCAAAGCATAGATCCAAGTGCAAAACCACAGGAGAACTCAAAGGCAAACAGTAAAGGAATCTAGATGACATTGACAAATTAATTATCAAATGACATCATTATCATTTTATTTATGTAAATGGACAAAGGGCACATGTATTAAAACCTTCTTGACATCCAAAACTTCTGCTTGCTTGAACTGCAGTGCTAATTGGGTAAGGCATATAGGATCAGATATACAATGCCTAGCTTGGATGATAGTATTACAACTGTATTCATGGCTAAGAACCCAGTGTAAAACTGAACAACTTCTTTTATGCTGAGTAAAGGGCAGCTGCAACAGTCTTGTCTTTTGTATATTATCTTGTCTTTTGTATATTAATCACGTTCTCCTCAGCAACAACATCACTGTAAGGAAGAGAAAAAGTGTATTTTGTTTTTTACATAATGATGTGATTAATAAAGGTCAGCTGGCTTGTGAATACCAGTGAGGGTATCTAAGATAGGTTGTGTTCATTGTACTCAGAAGCAGACAAATACAAACATTGATTGGCTTCTTTTACCATTTATTAAAACCAAAATATTAATTTGCTAATATGACAATGCAGAAGTACAGTAGGTGAGATGTAGTAGCATTTAGGAAAGCAAGATAATATTAGAGGTATGATATCTCTTTAACGTATAGCTCAGATGATGCACTTAACCTGTTAAATGCGTCTTAATATGCAGGAGAGTTCCCTATATCAGGAAACATGGAGAACCCTTCTGCTGTTCCTATTCCGAGTTAGCATTTTAACAGGATGCAAGATAGCAAAAAGCTCCTGAGAACTATTTGAAAATAAAGCAAAAGGGTGGAGGCTGCTGAGAAAAAAAAACAAACAAAAAAACCCCAAACTGTCACTGTTTCCTGAATGCATTGATATAAATATTTTAAATGCATTTAAAGTACTTGAATTTAGGTTCCAATTATTTTAAAGTATCATTTTTGTTGATATAATTACAATAATGAAAATATCATAAACCATCCCTTTGTTGCAAATAATGAGGTTGCAGATAGAAGGAAATGTCAGTGTGATGGTTATTTGGTTACTCATGGGTTATTCAGGTTATTTTCCTGGAGGAAACCTTGGCTGAATTTAAAATCAGGAGAAGTTTTACTGTGAACTTTGCAGCAGCCCATGAAGAAGAGTGACACGAAAGCACTGTGTGCAGGGAGCTTGTTTCAGGGATAAGAAGGATGTGCAGGGACCCCAGTGAGTGCATTGGGGTTGGCATCCAAAGGCCAAAACGTACGATCACTGGATGTAACGTCTGAAACCTTCCCTCAGCTCTGGCTTTGCCGAACTCCTGCCCCACAGTAGGGAATGCATCACTCAGTCACTGCAGATCTGCCTTTACCGTGATGGGGACAGCTGGTTGCATACAAACCTATGGAGAAATACCGACAAACACGCAACCTGGATTTTAATAATTGTAATTAAATGGGAAAGGTGAACAGGGCATGTGTACCAAGCCGGGGGGGAAAGAGAGGGAGTGTCTTTTGTTTCCCTAGAGCATCTGGGCAAAAAGCCAGGCTTTACCAAAGTCATTGGCAAAACTCCCATTAATTTGAGCTAGGCAGAGCTTTCACTCCTGATCCCTGTAAAACCAACCTTAGGAAAAGGTGTCTGCTTCCTGATTTTAGATTTTGCATTTCACGTGGCTTACAAGCTAAGAAGAAAAATGGCAGAAGCCAATAAACTGCTTTTTAATTGTTGTTTCGACTTATGAGAGCAGGAAAGGTGCGCTCAGAGTTCCTTTTGGAGTTCAGCTCTCAGCCTTCTGGACTGGACTGATCAGGCTGGAGGAGACTGGTTTTTAGTTAAACATGGAGGTCTGGTTAGCAAAGCCCTCCAGAAGAACAAGCAATTTCAAGGCCTATTCACTTAGGCTCTGTTCAAATTTAAGGCCAGTACAGCTGCAGCAATATAACTCTATCAGCAGCCTTCCTCAGGGTGAGACAATTATGCTAGGTAAAAATCTGATTGCTGGTATAGCTATTTAAATTCAACAATACTCTTTTTTTCAATTACCTCAGGTTTTGTCTGTGCTCCTGATCTGTTTATCCTTTCCTGTCTTATGACAACCACTTGCTACTGTGCTCTATCAGATCAAGTGCACTACAATAACACATTTAAATTCCAAGCCTTCGGTAGGGAAGCCTGACTTGAAAACTCTCCTAAGTAAGGGAAGTTAACTTTTTCTTCCCTCTGGGTATCATCCTAGCTGCCAAAAATGAAGATATACTTCACAGGTGAGAATGGAGATGAGACAAGTGAGGCATGTAAGCCTATGGAAATGGACTCTGGATTTACATGTCAACCTTGAATTTATTTAACAATACCTCCTGCTATCAGTTGTGAGAGTAGAATTACAAAACATTTTTCACTTCAAGTAAAAATGATTTTCTTTCTTAAGGTGTTATTTTATAATCTGAAAACTCTTTTTCAACCTTTATAATTTTCCTTCCTAAAGAGCAGTGGAAGGTGGTACACAGTGATGGTGTGTTATGTGAGCCGCATAAAAATAGTGCATGGCCTAGCCACAGAGATGTTAATTGCCACTACTGGTGATAGTACTGCTTGCCAGTAAACGTGACCAGCCCTGCTTCATGCATTCTTTTAGCCAGTGTGGGGGCTGTGATCCATTTTTCCCCCCATCTCCTCTGGCTCCTGGTTCCCTGAGTGGGCTGAGGAAATGAGTCACATCCAAAATAAGAGGGATAAAGACATTCTGGGGAATTAACTTTTCCGTATGAGACACAGCCAAGTTCTGTGGTTAAATATTTTTATTTGGCTCTATATACAAACGAGAAAAACATACATCTTATAGAGAAAGTGACAAGCAATTAGATACATAGTATCAAGAAGATGTATAAATGTGTATAGTCAGTTTATACAGCTGGGTATTTATACAGCTCTGCAAATTGCACCTACAGCACCAAGACCTCTGGTAGTAAAAAGTATCTAGAGTAAGCCATTATGAGCAATATTTGTAGGTAAATTAGTGCTTAATAGTATTTGTTGTGTTTAGCCACTGCTAACAGATAAATTAAGTTCTAATGAAAACCAAAGAATAGGTTGGTGCACCAGAACAGGCTTTTGGGAGGGGAAGCGAAGTAAGAAGACTGGATAATTTAAGTTAAAACTAAAATCGTTACTTTTGCAATACTTTAACAATTTCAAGTCCTGATAAAGCACACTTTAATAAGAATGATTCAAAGATTTTTCAGTGCTAAGCAAAAGTACAAGTAGAACTACTGGCTTGATCAATGCAGCAGCTCTTATGTGGGGTTTGCATAGCCATCAGATTTGACTGGTATGGGGTGAACACCACCCAGACTGCCTCAGCAAAGCTTAAAAGCATTATGAGTATGAACTTATCCTTAGGAGCAGCTTCCCGTTGCACTCAGTGAGTGAGGTATTCTCCTGTTGCTTTTCACACGTAAGCAACTTTGGATTTGCATCACTGAAATATACTGCACCTGTAGCACTCATTCTGGAAACCCAGCGGCTTTAACCATGGTAAAGAATGCATTAGTGCCAAACTAAAGGGTTTGGTTAGCTTTTAGATTTTGCTTAACAAACTTCAGCTGAGCTCCTCAAACCTCATCCTCTAGAACGATCTGCGGGCAGGAAGGAGCAGCAGTTACTATAGACTTGCCTTCGGGGCTGGCGCTTTCAGCTGGAGGCCGCCGTTCTCAGGTGAGCCGCAGTGCAAATGCGGGAGGCCCCGCTGCACTCGGGGGGCTCCGGCACGGCGCGGGTGCTCCCTGGCCCTTCCGAGCCTTCTGGTATCTGCCGCTCTCCGACTTTCCAGGGGAGACCTCGCAGCGTTCTCCCCACGGCAGGGTACCTCGGTGCGGGAGGTCATGAGTGCCGGCAGTGCTCAGCTGCCCCTGCCGTCGAGGGCCGCAGTCTCCAGGCCGCGCCCCGCTGCCTAGAGACGGGGCGGGACAACGGCAGCCCCCGGAGCTAGCAGCCGGGCCCGGAATTCGAGCGAGCCAGCCCCTGCCTTGCCTGCAGCAGGAGTAGAGGCACCGGAGGGGCTCGACTCCACCTGAGGGGGCGGTGGCGAGGACGGCGAGGGGCAGGCCCGTCTGCCGTTGGGGGTGAGCCCGGGACCGCTCTGCCCGTGCGCTGGGCGAAGTGAGGAGTGGTGCCTGGGAGCGCTACAACATGGCCTCCGCCTCCTCCTCCCGTCCCGTGGGACGGGGCGGCAGAGACCAGGTGAGCGCGGAGTTCTCGATTCCGCACCGCTGCCGTCGAGCGGGCTGAGGGCAGGGGCGCCGGTACCGGCGGCTCCTTCTGCTTCTCCTCCTTCTCTTTCTCCTTCTTCCCTTCGCCGCTGCCGGCAGAGAGGGGCCAGCGCCCGCCGGGCTGCGAGCGGCGACACCGACGGTGGCTCCGGTTGCGGCGCGGGGCGCGCGCGCATCGGGAGATGGGTGGCTCGCGCTGCCGCGGTTGTTAACGGGCGCCGCCTGGCAGCGCCTTCCCCGGGGCAACCCGGCGCGAAGGGAGCGGCGCTGCGCGGCCCCCGTCTCGGCCAGGTGCGAAGGCTGCGACCGGACGCCCCAGCTCTCTGTCCGGGCCCGGGCTGCCGCCTTCCCGGGCGGGAGGGTCGCGTTGCTCTGCGTCTCCTGGGCTAAAAGCTGTCGAAAACGTCTTATAAAGTAACGGCATGACCACACGTTAACGCTTGTGCTGTTAGGAATAAAGCGCTTCAACTCGCTGGTAACGAGTTAAGTGTATGGCATGTGCTTGGCTTGTCTGGCTTGCTTGTTTTTTACACCTCAGTCATGAATCAGCGATGCGCTTGTGGGATGGAGGCTGAGACCTCTTGGGTGAAGGTGAAGTCTCCTCCATCCTCACCTGGTGCCTGGACACCAATCCTGCGGGTCGCTGGTGGGGCATGTGGTGGCCGGCTTACACCGTCACCTGGCGGACAACAGAGGGGTGTCTGTGTCAAACCAGTGTTGCTTTCACCAGCAGCAGGGCAGGTGAGGAGAAGGTGCTGTGGAAGGCTTCGCTGCAGTGTGGTGTGGGTGCCCATGGGGGTTGTTTTTCTCCCTGTCCTCCCTCCTCCACAGTGGTTAGTCCCAGGGTCAGGTGAAGGAGCTTTGCCACTCTGTTGTGTGTCCCTTCGCTGTTTGAAGGGAATTTGACCCTGATAGTGGGTAGGCTTTTGGCTTTCATTTGGGGGTGGGTTTTTTGGGCAGTGGTCTTGCAATTCATGTGTGCTCCCCAGAAACTGGGGCTTTGTAGGAGGTGGTTGTTTCTCCAGCTGTGACTGGAGTGGGCTTTTCTTGGTGTGGGAAAGGGACTGGGCTTGTGACCATCCATAGAGAGGGTTATGGGATATAAATATGGGTGTTTGTGAATCTTTCCAGCCTCCTCCATACAAGTTCTACAGGATTTAGAAATCCCATAGAAAACAAAATTCCAGCAAACCACAAAAAAAAAGGGTTTGTGGAAGAGGACCCTTTCCCGTTCTCCCTATGGAGAAAATGATGCTCCATAAACAACATTGTGCTACAAAAAGACTTTTCAGATAATAAAAAATATGTAAAAAAAGTAAAAATGAATTAGAAGGAGAAAAAATAAATCTCTCTTCTAGACACTGTTTTCTGATTTTTATTGCCTAAAGCCTCCTGTTGAGTCTGCTTTGCAGTTACCTAAACACCATTTCCCAGCTATACAGCGTAGAGAGGCTCCCTCTTATGACTGTGGAACTCTTGCTAACTTGAGCCTGAAACCTTTAGAAACTGAATTTGCTGCTTATGTATTTATATAAGACATTTTTACTTTTAATTTTAGTTTTTCATGAGGACAAGAATCCCTTTTTCCTGTTTACTCACCCATCCTTAAAATGTGAACAATGGTATAGAAATGTTCACTGAATACAAGAAAATGCACATATTGGCCCCAAAGGGTTTGCTAGGCACATTGAAGCACTGAGGTACTGCTGTGAATTAAGGAGTCAAAAGTAGCACCAGCTTTTTGAAGTGCATGTTGGTTTTGTTCCCTTTCAACCAAACACCAGCTTGGGAGACAAGGCTGTTCCAAGATGATTAATATATCTGCTCACACACCAGACTTTTCCCCATAACTGAATTGTAAGGCAATCAAAATAAGATTAGCCACAGCTCCCTTCAAATATAGCCTGCAGCAAATGAGCTAATCAAGATCTTACTTGCAGCATCTTTTAACACTGAACTGGGCCAGCCCAATTACCATGAGGATATGAGGACTTTTCTCTTTCTGAAAAGCCTGATGAATCAGGTGTGTCTCGTTGGGTTTATTCTACCTTTACACGCTCTCAGAGTGCCCTGATGCTGCTCCAGTATCCATATAACACTTCCCTTTTTCTTTTATTTTTCCTTTTTTTTTCTTTTCCCTTTTAGTAATTCTTAGCACTACTTCATCTTTGTTGTAGATCAGCCTTTTCATCCTTATGCAAACTCTGGCTCTGACCACCTCTCTTCCTGAACACAGCTTCTAGAGGAGAAATCAGCTAGTGGTAGGTGGGTTAGGTTTTGCTGAGCTGTCTTTTGGATGCTGTTACCTGGCAGGGGAGAAAGGCACTTCTTGTTGCTAGAGAAAATTCATTTTATTTCTCCAAGTCTCTGTTTTTCTCTTTTCCTGGGATGTTGATATTGGCCTGTGTGACTGTCCTGCATCTCTTTCTGCAGTGGAGGATGGGAAGAGATGGTCCCAGGAATGGAGCCAGACACAGGCTAATGAAGGGATGATTTGTATAGCTCTGCAAGAGACTCTGTTTATGCTTGAACCTCATGCTATCTAAGTAGTCCTACTTTGCTCTCTTGAAATGCCTCCTGGAGGCAGCTCCTCCAATACAGTGTTCAGAAAAGTCATGGCTGAGATCTGCACCTGCTGTTCATTGGCATTAGTGCGGAGCCATAGAAGAGGAGCTGGAGGTCCTTTGGCCTTTTGAAGGAGGCCAGGGCATGCTCCTTAAAGGTGCTGTAGCCCAGCCCACGGGGAACAGGTCAAGTGTGGTGGGTTGGTAGCTTCTTGTGTGACCCAGATGAGAAAGGTGGTGGAGCAGGAGGGGAATCCTGCCATCATGGATGTCAGTAATTTGGCTTCAGCTGAGCTGGGATTTCATGCCACTTGTAGAGTTACTGATTAAACTGAGGACAGCTGCTTAGGAAACAAGTGGCAGCTCTTGAAAGGAGAGACCCTGGTCTGACCCTGCATCCTCAGGTCTGACCCTGCATCCCCAGCTGACTGGAAAAGCCAGACAGACCTAGGGTGGCTCGTGAATAGGTCCTCCACATACAAGTGGCTCTCCTGGCTCTGCTACTGGGACTGCCCATCTGTGTGCAGTGCCTGATTTCACTGTGCTAGCTTTTAAATTGAATCCTGACTCTGCTGATAAAGGGGCAAGTCCATCTGTAGAACTTGCAATACTGGAGACAAATAGCTTTTCCTGAGGTCATGTAGATTGTGGGAGACATCAGTCACTGAGTAATGACCTATCTGGAATCTTAAAGGTGTTTCTTATTAATTGCCTGGTTCATGAGGAAATGGTGATCTCAGTTTGTTCCTTGTGACTCTGCTATGAGCTAGTGCTGGGTGTTTTGGGACTGTCCCCCTCTCTTGGGCAATGATCTTTGATGAGAACATACAGAGAAGAGCTCTGAGCAGACCTAACCCTGCTGCTCTCCACACTGAAGTGTTTCCAGGGTCTCCAGCCCCAGTGGGAGGTGATGTGGATCAAGACCTCTTCCAGCTGCTCTTGGAAGTGTCTGGCTTGTGACTGAAAGAAATGAGATCTGGGGCTGGGTGCTTCTTGTGGGTTAGCCCCAGAAACTTGAAGTGGCCTTGTATGCAGAGCATACATAGGCTGACCTCAATGGGAACCTACCTGGCCGCGGAGAAACCCAGGGTCAGTGGGGAAAATTAGGAGGAAAATCCATATTCTGTGATTGCAGAATGAGCAGTAGGGCTGCAGCTCTTCACAGTCCTGTAGGACTAGGCCCTTTGCCTCTCTTAAGCCTTCTCCCTGGTGGGATGGCACAACACTGCTGCATGGGTAGCAGAGCAGGGGTGTAGCGAGGCTTTACCTCAGCCAAAATATTACTCTTTTTTTCCCCTCCATTCTAGTCTGCCCACAGGCTGGCACAGCTGGGCTATTTGCTTTCATAAGCTGCGTTATGTAAGCCATGTCTTAAGTGGGAATGTGGTGCCAACTTGGACTCTGCAGGGGGAAGGAGCTGCATTCCTCTGCCGGTGGGTTTAATCCCTGCCTCCAGCCACAGTTTGTTTGCTGGGAGGAACAGAAGGGCTGTGCCAAGGTTTCTAATCCCTTGCCCCAAGTGGAGCCAGCTAGTTGCCACGGGAGCCCTGCTTTCCTTTGTGAACAGGTTATGCTCATGGCTCCTCTCAGCAAGCCCTTTCCTTGGCTGCTACAAGGGTTGGCCCAGACATGCACACCATGTCTTGAGATACCTTCCTCTCCTCTTGTTTTTGAACTCTCTGTGCTCTGTGGTTTGATTGCACTTTCTCAGAAAGGCTATTGGGGGAGAAAAATGGAAGTGGAGATTTCAACAATTCTAGCTTGAAAAACAGTGGCAAAGGTGGGTTGCCACGCTGGCATGGAAAGCAGGCAGGCTGCAGAGCCTGGAGAAGACCACATTTGTGCAAGCAGCGTCTCCGTCTGTCCCACCACTGACTGCCCTCCAGAGTGCCACATTTGCAGGATGTGACTCTTGTCCACCCAGGATCTGGGGAAGCCCTGGAGATCCTGCACCCACAGGTCCCTGAGGCACCAGCCTGTCTGGGTGTAGGTGCAGGACAGTAATGGCTGCTTGTCAGGGTATTTGTTAGCTCTCCAGCAACCTGAGCCCACTGCCTGTAGCTCCTGAGCTCAGGACTGATGACCTTCAGGATCCAGTATGATTGGGCACGGGCTGTGTGGGTTCAGAAGGAAACTTGCGTTTTAGATGAAGCTGATAGCAGCAATGTCTTGATGTGTGTTTTTATGTCCTGTGGGTGGATAAGACATTAGACTCCACAGGTTTTGCTGGCAGCTTTCCCCAGTGCCAAACACTGTTAAAATGAAAATCATTAATAAGGTCCAGGTTTAGGCTGCTTTTTCTCATCACAAAGCTGGTGGCTCAAGCCCATCTGCATCGCTCATGGAGATGCTGGGCAGCTGGCTGTATTCCCCAGCTATTTCTGGGCAACGAAGTCCAGAGACAGAGCTTGACCAAGATGCCTGAAATACTGGGAAAGCAACTGAATAGGATCCTCCTCTCCTACTGAGCTGAACCTGTAGGATTCTGGAAAGCATGCTGGCCAGCAGGTATTTGGTAAAATGCTAGGACCAGCATTTGCGTCAACCACAAAATCAATCTGCTCAATGCCTTCTCTGTTTTAAGGGGATCCTAAGCAAGCCACCAAGTTCAAGGTGGGAATAGCTGTGCTCAGGGCTATGTTGTCCGAATGCTGTTTCCATTTAGAAAGCTGCCTGAGAACAGCTGGGCTTAGAGATGGGCTTAGCCTGTCTCTGAAACTTGGAGGCCATGGCTTCAGCTGGCTGAATCATTGAAAACTATGCGCTTGCTCTGTAACACCAGATATTTTCAGACTATTTTCCACCCAGGCAGATAACACATGCAGGGTTATTAACTGGCTCCATTTTTATCACCTCCCCTTGCTGCTGGCTCTCCTGGCAAGACCTCCATCCGCTCTTTAAAATGTTTTCACTGTAACGTGGATGCCTTCCCTTCTGGCAAACAACTCTGCCAGTGATCAGTGGGTGACACTGTCAATGTGAGCTGTAGACCTGTGAGGAAGCATTTCATTAAAAGATGGAACTGCTTTCGACTGGAAGGTTTTTATCTGTAATCTCACTAGGATGAAGAAAGCTGCTTGTGAAGCTGGCTGGGGAAGGAGGTAGTCTCTAGCAGGGCTGTCCTCTGCACTGTTTTGTGGGTGTGCACAGATTTGGAGGTGTGCCCTTGTGTACCAAGAGCCAGGAACACTCCAGGGATGGTGGTTTGGCACTAACGAGCATCCTAAAGATTATGGCATGCTAGCAGTCTGTGCCATGGAAATGTCCTGGTCAGAGTGAGGTGTTTCATCTGGGCTTTGGCATGTGAGGAGCAGAAGAGCTCTGAGTCACTCCTGTGAGCCACCCATTGTGCTCCAAAGCTCCTGGAAAGGAGTCAGCCATGCAATTTGAGCCTGTGCATGTGTAGGCATAAGTCTACATGGTTCCTCTTGAAACAAAAGACAGCCCTTCTCCGTGCCTTGCAAAGAGGCAGGCTGGGCTTGCTGGGGGGCTTGTGCTGGGGAAGGTCACAAAGCTCATAAAATGAGAGCTTTGGCTGGAAGATCTGGTCTCAGTAAAACATAAATCTCCATGCAGAGACTGGGATGGGGGGAAGGCAGTGGTGCCACATAGGTTCTGTACAACACCTGCAAGACCAGTGTTGGATGTACCCAGAGGCAGATAATGATCTAGGCAGGGAACAGACACAATGCAGCGTGCCCTCTAGGTCAGGTTTTCAAAGCTGCCTCATTTATTTGGAAAGCCAGTTCCCAGTCTCCCTAGGAGGCTCTGGAACTCCCCACCATCACAACATTGCACCTCTCCAGCAGTTCAAACAAAGCCATCCCAGGGTTACACTGGTGAATCTATGGGGGTGTTCTTTGTAGGAGGGAGCGAACTGAACCCAGTATTATTGGGTAGCTTTGGAAACCTGCTTACACCCTGCCTAGTCCTGTAGGAGCCACAGTGGGATCCTGCAGAGCTTTTCTCATTTCCTATGGTGAGCCATTCCTAGAAGTGCCTCTCCCT
Organism: Micropsitta finschii; assembly: GCA_034783455.1. Lineage (NCBI taxonomy): Eukaryota > Metazoa > Chordata > Aves > Psittaciformes > Psittacidae > Micropsitta > Micropsitta finschii. The sequence goes on along the minus strand of JAVHNF010069742.1, from coordinate 864 downwards.
GGGCAGCCTGAGGTAGGTGGTATGTGAGCTGCCTTGGGGCTCCATGCACAGTTTGCTACCTGCCAAACTCACTTGCAGTGTTCAGAAAGCAAAACAAGTTGACATTGAAATCAGCAAAATCAGGTTGAGCCTCAGAGAGAAGATGCTGGGTTTAGAGTGAGCTGTGCAATATTTTACATCAAGTCTTTCCTTTTTGAATGTCAGCCTTTGCTTTTCTCTTTTACTATATTACGCTTCTTTAAAAGGACAAAGACCAGTCTGGAGACCAAAGAGTGTGATTTTGTCAGAATGAAATACTTTCATTCACCTGGAATAACTGTGTTAAAGCGATCCTTCGCAGACAAATGCAACATATTCAGCTGTCATCTCAATAAGGCAAAAAGGAGAATGTTAACAGTTGGAAGTTGTCTGTGACATGGAAGTTACACGCTCTGCACATCTCTACTTACTCAGTAAGCAGTATCTCATCGTGCTTTTTTTCCCCCTTGATGATTATGGTTCATTTGCATTGTATGCAATTATCATGCTAATGTAAAAGTAATTATCTCTGAATTTGTGATTACCTAAACAGGGATTTATCTCACCTGACCTCAGCCATCAAGAAATCAAGTGTTTGCCTACTCATCGAGGCCTCTCTGCCTACTGCAACTCTTACTCTGTCTTCACAGAGGACTTTATCCCATTTTACTTAGGCTTTTTAGGGAGCTGAGGGCAACAGGATGTGTTCATCCTTCTCCATTTGTTGCTGAAGGAGATGAGATGACTGTTGTGGCAATGCTGCATAACTTTAGGCTGCTAAAATTAGGTCTGACGTGTCACTCACATAATTCTGACTAATTAAAAGGTTTTATGAGCTCATCACAG
>JAVHNF010069740.1:3503-17920 GCA_034783455.1 Micropsitta finschii | reverse complement strand
GTTGCCTTGCATCATTTTTTTGTCATTTCTGATGCTGTTATGCTTGGAACCTAATCCAACACTCTTGTGCCTCAGTGGGGGGTGAATGATTAGAATAAACCCCTAAAAATGCAAATTAGTCAAATTACAGCTTCTGTGCACTGGCATTGCCTTCCTGACAAGGAGGATTTTAGGCAGAACTGAGTAAGTTTTTTCTCAGGCCTGACACCAACGAACAAACCCTCAAATGCCTTTCAGGAAAACTTTGGGAGGCAGGAGGAGAACTTTGAAGTGCATTACAATGATGCAGTGCAAGTGCTTGCTCAGAAGTATGAAGAACAGTTGGAAGCACTGGGGGAAGAAAAGAGGCAGAAGCTGGAAGCATTATATGGGCAGCTGGTCAGTTGTGGGGAGCATCTTGACACCTGCAAGGAGCTGACAGACACAACCCAGGAGCTTTACCTGGAAAACGACAAAGCCGGTTTTATGAAGGTAAAGAACTTTAACTGGCAAGGCTAATTGCTAATTGCTCTTTGCTGCTTGCAAGTAGTCCTCAGCTGCAAAGCCACAAGTGGCTTTACCGCTAAAGGGCATTTGGGGTGCTTGGTCCATGGTGTTGTCATTGCTTCAGGTGCTTGGTATGATGGCATTGACTTAGTGAGGCAACACAATGGGACCAAAATGCAGAAGCAGCAGCAGAAGTTTGTAATGTGGATGCTCAGTGATTTGTTAGTCTCACTGGGGTCCAGAGAGAAGATATCTCACTAAAAAGCTTATCTCAGGATACTCTGGAGGCATTTAATGTTCATTGCCTCCTGCAGGCTCAGCTCTCTTGCTCTATTCTAGGCTCACAGCAGGCAGGCTGATGCAACCACTTTAGAAGATGTTCTCTTTCTTGCTTATTTTGTTGGAAACAGGAGGCTTCGAACTAAACACATAAGGAGCTCCTGCAAAGTGATGGGTGAATTTCACTGTTGAGGAGGTTCAAGAAGTTATTTTCCTTTAGAAGGTAGAGAAATAATTGGGGAAAAAAAAAAAAAAGAATTTTCCCTGCTGATGAGTGATTGCTCTAATGTGAGCTGTCTTGTGACTCAGGCGGGTGGGAGTTTTTCTGTAGCACAGCCACAATAACTTCTGAACCAGACAGTAAAACCAGTCTTCTACCACCTCCAGTCTGCTCTAGCAGATCAGCTTGCTGTGTCACTCCATCCTGCTGAGTTCTTTATAGGAGATGACTTTTCCCATTCCTCTGCATCTTTGGAATAACCTTTTCTCCTTATTTTCGCCTTAGCTCATCAACAGTTTAACATCGCTCCTAGGAACCATTATTCCCCAAGAAGTGAATAGTTCTTGGCCATGAGCTGCTTAGGTTTCTCCAGGGATGATACATCTGTCTTCCAGTAACAGTCACTGCTCAGATGCAGATAACTTCACTAAATTCTTTTCCCCAGCTGTTGGTTTTGTTTGTGAAGGGTCTATTGGCACTTTGGACAACTGAGGAAGGATACAGACCAGAGGGGTAGGCACTGATCACTGCCTGATACTGCATGGTATCTTACTGTAAATTCAGCCAAGATCTGTCCATGGGAATGGACAGTTAGGCACAGCTTTGTTCTCAGAGCTGGGTGACAGCCAGTTAATTCACTCTGAGGGCAGCATTTGGGACAATTCATGTAAGACAGATCAACAGCATAATGTAGTCTGACTCTGGACTAACGCAAGAAATGTATCTTTTCTATCTTTAACACAGTCTCTCTCTTTTTTCTACAGGCAGCAATAACCATGGTTGACAGGTAGTATCACAGTCTGGGATTTTATGTCACATTTCTTCCTGTTAATGGGACCTATTATTGGAGACATTTGCATGTTCTGGACTCTATTCAGGCACACAAATGTTACTTAAGCTACTAGAGCTGTTAAAATCTTTAGTATTTCTGGTTTAAACTGCAGCAGGAAAAGTTGCTTTCAGAAGTTTAATACTCAAAAATAGTTTTGAGCTAATTTAAAAAAAAACAACAAACCAACCCCAAAAAAATCCAAAAAGGAGAGTTAGGGCATGAATAAATCACTGCTTTTAGCTTAGTCATGAGGAACTAATTTCAGTGGCTGCAATTGCCAAAGATCTTCAAATAAATGCTCTGGGTACAAATCTGACTAAAACTGAGCTCCCTGAATAGATTAGTAACAGGCTTATTTATGCATTAATACAGATGGATAGAAAGTCAAGCTGTGGGAGCTCAAAACAGATACTGGAAGATCTTGGAGCAATTGGAAGAAGTCTTAAGCACACTAAATCAAGTGAAAAAAAATATACATTTAAATTGACTTTCATCATTTATGAAAACACAGAGAAAAGATAGCTCTTTGTTTCAAATTTACAGCACCTCATATCGAGAGATCCTGAATTAATAATGGTGGTGTAAATTCAAAATAATGAAAAGTCATGGAGCTAATGACTTGTTTCCCATAGAGGGGTGCTGGGGAAATCTCACTCAGCTGCTCAGTAGGAGCACAAAGGCCAAGGGAGACTGAGCTTTGTACAGCTATGACATGATTTTAAGGAAATAGCAGTTAAGTTAGACTTTGCTGTTCTTCTCTTACCAATAGGTATCATAGAAGGGTATCTCCAACCCTACGGTACTTCCAATTAGACATATTTTTTTCCCTTACAATTACAGGCTGGAAGAATTCTTAAAGAAAGAAGTGGATTTAGAGCTTTCAGCAGTGCCAGACTTTGAAGAGCGGGTCATAGATTTCTCTGAAGTTGAGCAACTAATGAACTCCATTAATATTATTCCAGGTTCTCTTCCAGCTGATCATTATTTCAGACCTATTTACATTTAATTAAGAATATATATTAAACGGAATTCCATTACTTATTTGAAAAGAGAACTGCAAAAGCTGAATTAGCATCTGTTTTCCCCTCCAGATTTGTTTATATAGAAAAAGACACTGGGATCTATTTTTGGATTCCCCACTCCCCCAGTTTGTTTTCAATATAAAATTACCAAAACTGCCAAGTTTGGCCTTCCCTGCTTTTGCTGGGTGATTTCCTAGAAGACTCACAAAGACTACTGCCTTCTGTTGAAGAGTGAGGCATACTTTGTTGCCGGTAACTTGTCTTAACTTGTAGTTGCTTGAATAAAGTGTAGGACACCAGACTGCTTTAAACAACCTGCACAGCTTCTCTAGATAACCAGATTTCAGTATCTTGTTCCTCTGCTATTTAGCAAACTTTTTTCCTATTATCCACAGGAAACAGAGCAAAATCCAATCATATTACTAATAACTAAAAAATAAAAATACAGAAGATTTTAAATCTTTTTTAGCACACCACAAGTGGTCAGAAACAACAATATGCAGCTTTTATGCCCTTACATTGTGTTTTCTTAAAGTAAAATAGCATTTGCTACTTCACTGCTTGTGCTGATGACACCTTCTTATACAGCTTTTCCCTCATCTTTCCTCCAGAGGCTCCTCAGCCCCTGGGCTGGTCTACAGCAGAGCTGTGCACATCAGGTGTTGCTCTGCAGCATACAGCAGTATTCAGAGGCAGGGGAGGTCAAGAGAAGGATTTGGCGGAGGCTTATGTATTTTACTGTTTTGATTTGAAACAAGACTAATCCATACACCAGTGACCTGATTGTTATCTACAAGTATTTACAGGGTCAACTCCTCACTTTTCTCCATGTGGGAGCAATAGGACCCTATTCAATGCCTAGGCTTTGCACAAACAGCTTTGTGAGAGGAGAGGTGTTTGCCTGTGAACAGACCATCCTTATACATTCAAAACCTGGCCTGTTTTCCCCTCTGCAGCTCCTTGTGCCCCTGTGATCAATCCCCAGGCTCCCAATGCAGCAACTGGCACCTCACTGAGAGTCTGCTGGAGCCTCTTCTCAGATGACACTGTCGAGTGCTACCAACTGTGCTATAAAACAGTGAACAATGAGAGGCGCAGTGATGAACAACCAGGTAAGGAAGCCTGGACTCAAAGGGACATCTTGGCTCTCCACTGGCAAAACCATCTGCTTCCAAAGTGTCTCTGGACTTGCTGTAGCAACCAGTACACTTTCTGTTCACCCTCTCCAACACCAAACCTGTCATATCTGCCACCATGTCTCCTCCTTCTGGCTCTATCACTCTTCCCCTGCCAGGTTTGCCATGCTGCCAGCTGCAGCAGGACCCAGCACAGGAGCAAAGACACAATGGGGCAGCAGCTGGAGTAGCTAGAGTGGGAAGGGGACAGTGGATAGAGCCAGGTCTCAACAGTAGTATTTCCTTTCCTGGAGGGTGGGCAGTGTGTTAGACACATATGTGCTGCATCCACTGCAAAGCACAGTATTTTTAGAGAGCAAATCATCATATTATCAGCATGTCACTGAAACCCCCACAGTCATTCTACAGCTTATCTCAGTGCTAATAATAGGCCATAACTCCCCATCACCCACACACAGAGAAAAAGAACCACAGACCATCCTAAAATGCCCCACTTTTTGTTGTGACAAAAACGCCTTCGCTAATAATAATCTTGCAGACTGAAAACACCCAGTCACTTCAGCAAAAGTGGAAGCCAGCTGAGTGACAAATGGCCAGTTCAGAAAGAAAATCTCATTAATGTATATAAATACCTCAAAGGTGGGTGCCAAGAAGATGGTGTCAGACTCTTCAGTGGTGAACAATAACAGGATGAGGAGGAATAAGTAGCATAAACTAAAACACAAGAAGTGTCACCTCAACATGAGGAAGAACTTCTTTATGTTGAGGGTGGCAGAGCACTGAACAGGCTGCCAAGTGGTCATGGAGTCTCCCTCTCTGGAGACATTCAAAACCCACCTGGATGTGTTCCTGTGTAACCTGCTCTGGGTGGCCCTGCCTTGGCAGGGGGTTGTGACTGGATGATCTCCAGAGGTCCCTTCCTAACGATTCTGTGAAAAGCAGAACCTGTTCAAATTTGTGATGAAGAATAAGAGATTAGTAGTGAAATAATTTCAGCTCTTGTCCTGCTGCTAGGATGAGCTGAGCTGAGCTGACCAGAGCAGACCAGACAGCATCCCAGGACTAGGAACATGCAAGGTCTTTTTAGAAAAAGATCCAGTGGCAGGCGGGTGACCTTTCTCCCTGGATTTTCTTGGGTTTTTCCTCTCTGAGTGATGTGGCTCCTTCAGAAGCTGCTGTGTTATCTGATTTATGCCTCCTATGGGGAAGGCATGATGAAGCAGCCTGACGTCTAATCAAAGGGTATGGAGCACAAGGAGCTTTCTTGAACTCAGCAGACAAAACAATGCATCTCAACTCCATTATTTGAGGTAGCTTTGGGGAGGAGTGGGTAACTCTGTAAAAGCACTGTAAACATGACGTTGTTCTCATTTCAGAGCATACACTGAAAGTCAAAGAAACATACTGCACCATTACTAATCTGCTGCCGAATACACAGTATGAATTTTGGGTCAGTGCTTTAAATGCCTCTGGTATCAGTCCACCAAGTGAAAGAACAGTTTATGTCACAGGTAAAAATACTTTATTCATACAGTTATGCAACCTTCATAGTGAAATTCACGGTCATCTCTGAATTTTATGCCAGTAATTCTTTCTCGGCACTTTGTTTCTTCTGATGCAAGTCTATTGACTGCATGGGTATTTCCTACTTTTATTTTGAGATCCTATCAGGCCAATTGTCCCTGGTTTAGAATTGAAGAAACAGAAGCACAAAATAACTTATTTAAATACAAGCATGTAGAAGAGCTGGAAATAAGGCTCAAGTCTCCCAGTTCTGCCAGGTGGATGCCAGTTCTCCTTTCCTTGGCCTGTAGGTATTTTGTGGATTCACCTACTATGCTGCCCTTTGTAACTGCAGTTCAATCAAGCACATTTTGTGAAATCCTGACATAGAGAGGTCATAGTGAGACCTTCAAGGACCCATTCCAGATGTCTTTGACATCTTGGAGAAGAGAGGCACCCTTATGACAGAGATAAAAGCAATCATAGAAACAAAGTGATTGTGTAATCAGGCTTGATCTATGTTACTTCTCTAATTAATTCTCTTTGGGACCTTTATAGTCCGAATTAACTCTTTAAATAGTACTGTTATTGCCCTGCCTGCTGTTTATTGTCCATTGGAGAAACAGGTTTCTAACTATATTAGTTAGTATTAGTTCACAACTTTGTTCTATCTTTTAAGTTGTCAAAGCATGTTTGTTGCAAACATCTTCAAGCAACAGTTTAGAAGTGTTCTTTTGACTACTTTTTAGCTCCTTCACCACCTACCATAAAGAGTAAAAAGATTCGAAGTTGTGAAAATGCAGCACTGGTGTGCTGGGAATCTGGAGACATTAACCCTGTTGATTCCTACACGGTTGAATTGTCCAAGCTGGCAGAAGAGGAAAACAGTGATACTATTACTGAGTGAGTCACTATTCTAGTCAATGACCTGGAGAGATTAAATCATTTTAAGTCATGTGGTATCAGATAGCATTAAGAAAGCATCCACGATCCTTTGATGAATCTACCTTTACAAACATTCCTCTTAGTAAAACTAATTGTGCAAATGTAAATTACTGTATGGGGAATGGGAAAAGGGCAGAAGCAAATGTAAAAGCCTGTATAGTCTGTCACAGACTATCTCATGCCCCCAGTACCGACACCTGTACAAAGTAAAGTGTTGATGGGTTACAAGAGAAGCTGATCATGTTATTTTTTCTTTGTTGTTCAGAAAAATAACCTCAAAGGCACAATTTTGTTCTCTACCCTCTCATTTTCTATCAATTTATTTTCTGTAGATCAATTGTGGGGATTCCTAACTGCGAAGTCCTAATTCACCTTCAGCCAAGACAAAGCTATCACATCTGTGTTAGAGCCCTAAACCTGGGTGGTTCCAGTGAAAGAAGTGACCCTGTCCTTATAAATACCACAGGTATTGTACAGTGCAGGACAACTCCATCAGCCTCTTGTAGCATCTGTTATCTCAACAGAAAGATTCCTGCTGGCTTCAGTGGCCTCTGGATCAGGTCCTAATGTCTTACGTCTAACTACATATCTGATAAACTTTCAGGAAAGAAAAAAAAATCCATCTTTTTGTAACAGTAAGTGCATTGCTTTAGCTCTGTAATTTAAAATTATTTCTGTCCAGTATATTTGATACTTGAAATTCTAAAAGTTTTAAATGATACTGAATTCTAAACATTTTAAAAGGCAGCATCAACCCAACACCCCCAAGATGTTGCCAGCTTGCCAAATACTGACCCACCAGTGAAAAACGTTTTAGTGCAGTTTTACTTCAGAGATTACCTTATCATGATCCTGCTGCTGGAAAGCATGGCAGACACAGTCAGCATTTTCTAGAGTCATATAGGTATGCAAAATCTTCCTCTGTATCTATTAACATCTTCAGCACGGCTGGGGAAGCTATGAGGGCTGTTCCCCTTTATTCACTAGGAAAAAGATAGTCCAGCTTTTAGCTGGAAGCTTTGCTTTCATAATTGACGTAGCATTTTCATCTCTGCTCTCAGTACCACACTGAGCAAGATTTAACCTTCCCCTCAAAGGGAAGTTGGAAGCCCTTTCCCCTCCCAACCATCTAATCAAAGCTCATTTTAATGACTTATATGTAGACACTTATTTTCACCTTCATCACCGCAACTTCACTGGGGTGTCTCAAACCTCCCACATCACTCACAGGTGGTTAACAACACACCTGGGTCTCTTCTGCCCTTACCTTCAGTAATTTGCAAATTGTGCTTTTTCAGCAAGCTGGCTGCACACCCATTGATCTGCAAAAAAGCCACATTTCAGTAAAAAACCTGCCTGCCACACCGCAGTGACACCACTGAAAAAGAAACGGTCATTCTTAAATCCCTGGAGGGGAAGTCTGTCATTGTGTTACTACTGTTTGTGTGGTTTTCAACTGCTTCAATCAAACTCGATATTTGAAATTGCCAATTCTGCTTGCACAGCATGTGTTTGTTTTCAGCAGCACATGCCTGTAATTGCCCTGTCATTGTTTGTATTGTATTTGCATTGAAGTAACTTGCAGTTTGATTATAATGATTTCATTTGGGATTAGCATGGAGAGATTTATCTTCTCTGAGTCTACATTATGCAAACAGCTAATGCAAATTGAACTGTCTGCTGCAAGCGCTCACCTCCAACACTGGGAATGACCTTTGATTATTACTGGGGTGGATACACAAACACCAGCTACAAACACCAGCTGTGACGCACATGGCAGGGCATCAGAGCGCAGTGCGTCAGACCTGCTCTGTGAGCTCTTCAAACAGGGAGAGGCAGAAGGACTTTCATCCTGGGCTGGCTTAGCCCACTTACCTCTCTGAGGGCTGATCTGGTTAAGGGGTGCTGAAGCATGAGGCACGCTGCATGTGGCACCTTTGTGGGAATCCTTCTCTTCAAACCGTGGCCAGCGTTTCTGTGGAAGAGTGAGGCCATGGGGAGGTCTTTAAGCCCCGTTTTCCTTTCAGTGATTACTTAATCTCTGAGGAAGATGACTTGAAACTGGACAGTCCATTGAAGGGACAAACCCCCCTCTTTGAATAGCTACTTTCTGTGCAATGCCTGCAGCTTTGGGTTCCAAACCAGGTTAAGGCCCTTTTCTGCTATAAGGGTTACCCAAGGCTGCAGCTAAACAGTGTTAAGCTGTAAAACACCCATTTATTTGAAAAATTCCAGATGGACAACTCTGTCTTCTCAATGTCAGCCACAGGTTCTCTCCAGAGCACTAGTTAATCTTTTTGTGGACCCCAATGACATTTCACCACACTCTTGCTGCATACCACAATGCCATAAAGGAGTTGCTGGAGTTATCATCATGCATTCTCTCTTGCAGGCACCTACTTCTGCCTTAACGAGGACACAGCCCATCCTTTGCTGGCGATTCTAGATGATGGATTTACAATTGCATGTGACGCACTGGAAAACCCAGAGTGTGATCTGCCCGTCTATGATAACAGCTTTACAAGGTAAACTGAAGAACTTCAGTTGCAACTAATGCATGTGGCTTGTGGCTGCTTCACCTACAACACACCCCTGCACTGAAATTTAAATCCACTGAAAAGGTTTTGCAGCTCTCCTTACCTTCAAGCCACGCACCAACCAAGTAGCACTTCCAGCCTGTATATGTGTGTGTACAATGTATAGTGTTTTATCCATCTTGGGTTTTGGATAAGTGGTTATGATTGTCTTCAGTTTTAGACCACTGCAAACACCTTTGTCTGTCCTTTAAAAATGTGGATTAGTCATCTTTTGTAAAATCAGGTTTATTTTAAGGTATTTCAAGTCGGGCTCCTAAGGTAAGTTTGAAATGTCAGGCTTTCCCGCAAGACCTCAAAGAGTAAAACCTTGCATAAATTTCTTCAGGCCCCATAGTTTCACTGGGGTTATTGCTCCTGGGCACCATTACTGATCTCTGTCTGGCTTGCTGCTCTTTTCTGAGAATTTCTAGGGTGACTAATACATATAATTTACAACATCTCCCTTTGCACGATGTGTGCACCAATTTCTGTTAAATTCCAAAGCTTTCTTCTCATTTAATTCTTTACAGAGCCCAAAACCCCTAGAAAAATGTTAGACACACATGAAAAAACAGTCAAACTCCAGATACTCTTAATATAGCACTTGTGGGATTTAAGGAAAAAAACCCCATAATTATTAGGCTCTGTTTTAATTACAGTGATCAGCACTTGCAAACTTCCAAGACTTGAGGAGCTGTTCCTCTCTGCTGGCTGTTGCTCCCTCTCCTGCCCCTTCTCTGCAAGCTGCCAACATGATAGAGCTTTGCACATCATGTGCAGAGGGCTCTGCCCATCTTTCCTTGGTGTCATTTTCACATGTGGAGATTCAGGTGTTGCTTTTATATAGCTCTGTCCAATGGAAACCACCAAACATCCATCTTGTGTAAAACTTGTTCACTACAGCAAATACTACACAGTGGGCAAAAACACCTAGTGGTGCTCTGGGCACCAGACCCTCTTTGAAAGAGGTTTTTGCAGTTCCAAGCACAGTTGATCTGTTTGGATTTTTTTAAATAGATGCAAGGAAGTGTCTAATGGGGCTTTTGGCAGCTCTCATTGATTCTGTGAGTTTAAATCTCAGTCTCTCTCTAGCTGCTCTTTGAAACTTAAGCATCACTTGGAAGTTAATGGAAGTTCATAAAGACGATTACAGATGCAGCCAGCCACAACTACATACAAATCTGCTTACACATTAGTCACATTGAGCTGAATTTGAACAGGTATCTAAGTGCCAAAGCAAATGGTATGGAAAGGAGTGAAATCTGAATACTTACCTCTTGCTGAAAGACCTAGCTGATGCTATTTGGGCCAACAGATTTTACTTTGCCATTGAAATGAGACTTAGCTTGCTGAAACATGTGTTTCACAACATATAACCAGGACAGGCATTCGCGACCACAGAATAATACAAACCCACAACTTAGTCCCATGGTGGAAAAGCAATGTTACTGGAAGGCGTGGTAGGAAAGAGCCAGGAGGCAGATGATTCTCTTCATTAAAGTCATGATAATAAGCCTAAATAGGTTTTCATCCCACTTCCACAGGGTGCTTTTATGTTTCACATAAACAGCCAGAGCTGGCACTCATCTCATTTTGAACTCTGAGGCTGAGTTTCTGATGCCACTGTGAACTTTCAGAAGCTTCTTTTATACAAAGATACTGTGAAAAAAGAAAGAAAAAGCTCCCAGGCTGAAGGGACCAACACTCACACTACAAGGAAATTACATTACCCTTTTGAAGTTTTTGTGATCTCCAGAAGGCTGGAGCTCCTATGGTCTGACTCAGGCTTGCCTTGGTGGCTTTGCAGCTGTCATTACTATGGTAATGTTTTGTTCACAGATGTTTACCCATCCATTTTGCATCATTCCTTTTCCTTCTCAAGCTGTAGCAACACAGCCTCTCTGAGTCCTGATTTCTGCAACCTTTAAGGTATTCCCAAGACATCTACATGCACTTGCAGTGAGTTGTACATTTGCTTTAAGGGTGCTGATGAGGTGGCACAGACTACAGCTATCTTGCTGTGTGTGCCCATCCTTACACATCAGGCCCTCCAAAAGCTGAGTGCAGCTCTTTCTCAGTATTACCTAGAGGCAGATGAGCTCAGTGTCTGCCAGCAACATCCTTTGCCTTTGTAATTTACAACATTAGACCCTACCACAGAAACATACAGGTTTTGTGTGTGACCCCCTCATTCAAAACGAAGGTGTGTTTTGAAACCTACTATCCCTGCGATGCAGCAATGACAGCTAATACACTGTGTACTTTTCCTGAGAAAAAGTGGGGGTGTAGTCTTACAGGATTCACGTTGCCCTCTTAATTCCAGTTATGGTGTTTCAGAAGCATTTGGCAGGGGTTATTTTGCCCAACTTTCTTGCTTCAGAACCGCAACACTTCCCACAGGTGAAAACAGGGCAGGTGTCACAAAGAAACATGCAGGTTATGTGTCAGGTCTTCAGCATGCAGAGTCCCTGCCAGAGCACACATTGCTGTCTGTCTCCCACAGGTGCATCGGGATCCTGGGCAGTCTGATTCCATTTCCAGGAAAGCATTACTGGGAGGTAGAAGTTGAGGAAGATACAGAGTACAGAATCGGCGTGGCATTTGAAAACACCCCAAGACATGGTTATCTGGGGACAAACAACTCATCCTGGTGCATGAGGCATATCATCACACCATCAAGGTAAGGGCTGTGGAAGCTACAGTTCTAGAGAAACAGCCCCTAGCTGTACACCTGCAGGTAGAGCAGCAGGGAGCTCCTAATTGCAGGGGGCAGCCAGAGATTTTACATCAAAGCCCAGACCAAGCACTTAATGAGGGGCCTCTAACATTCCACCACTGGCACTGTGAACAGCTGTTGGAAGGATACTGGAACCTTTAAGCAAATCTTCCTGCTTAATGACATTCTCACATTGAAATAGGCAGTCCCAGAACTAACCTGAATGAAATCTGCACTACAGAAGTGAGCTGTAAAAGCCTTGGTTTAGGTCACTGAAACTCCAGTGTAAAAACAGAGAGTAATAGATCCACATAACCTATCAAACTATGTTATCTGGCTAAACCCAGTTGTATGCACTCTCCTACCTGTGGAAGCACCCAGCAGCCATACCTGCATGCAGAAGTGCTGTCTCCCCTCTGCCAGCTGAACCTGCTGGCTTTTCCCCAGGTACCTTTATACCAGCATGATGTCCTTTGACTCCCTCGTGAGGTTTGGGTACTCTTCAAGGCGTCCAGGAGCAAGAAACAGGTCACACCAGTGTTGCACACTGCCTGTCTGAATGGCTTGCTGCTCAGCCAGGAGTGGCCAGGGTGCTGCTGGGCCCCCTTGGACACCACCTGAGTGCCCCCAGCATGCATAGTCAGTAAAGGATAAGGGCAGCACAGCAAGGCCCAAATCTGCCTGTCCTCTGCTTGCTGGAACACAGGATTTAGATGCTCCAGTTGGCTGGAGCACACACTCCTGGTGCCTGCTGCACAGGCAGTTACCAGCAGTGCGGGCACTCGCCTCCCACACAGCCACAAATGCTGCTTAATGAGAGAGACCAAACCCACTAAAGCTAATGACTCCCATATACACTGCAGGCAGTTTGGTTTCCTTGCTACATTAAGCTAAGAAGGACATTGAAACTCTCATTCTTCTGAAGCAACAAGCATGGACTTCAGACAGAAAAGGGAACTGGGCCATTGCTCAGTTTGAGTCATTGCCATACCCATTTCCACGGGGAAGTCTCAGATTTGAGTGGTGTAGGTGGAGAAGGCAGTTAGTGAAGAAGCTGGGCCTTATGAAATACCAAATAACTCATCACTTCGACTGAATAAATCTTCCCATTTCCGCACAGAAAGGCTCATGTTCCCATAGAAATCACGTATCTTGGTTGCAGCATGCCACACTAGGGAGAATTGTTTGAGTAACTGTTAAAGGACCCCAGCATTGCTTGAACAGAGTCTGCATAGGGAAGAGGGCTCCTTGCATGACAAAGCTGCTTATCTATGGAGCCCCTTCCTAGCCTCCAATAACCCACAGTCCAGGAATCACAATTAAAAGATGTCACCCTCTAGTAAATGAACTCGAAGACTGGAACTTCCCCACCAACACCACCCAGGCTGAGGAGGAAGGTCTTGTAGGAAAAGCAGTCAGAAATGTCATTTAGACAGTGGGATTTGACAAACGATGCTCCATAGCCTGGAGGATGCCAGCCACACTGTGCGTCAGGCAGCCTCTGCCCAAGGGATTGTGCTTTCTTACAGCTGCAGGGAAAGTTGGCAGGAAAGAGGCTCAGTACCACAGAGGAACCCGTGAGTAGCACAGCAAGTCTTGAAGGACGGGACTGAGCTGTCTCAGCAGGTCCCTCCCCGGCAGGGCCTACAGCTATCATGGGGCAAGGTGAGGAGATGGCAAGTGCTGTTCTGAGGCAAGCTGAATTGGCAGGAAGCATGCGTTGAACACACCTATGTGCACAAAGCACTTACCTCTGAGAGCAGCCAGGGTGCCCTCAGGCTTTTTGACTACAATTTCTTGCCTACAGGAACAAATATGAATTCCTACACAGTGGGATGACACCAGACATCAGAATTACTCTCCCCCCTAGAAGGATTGGCATCTTGCTGGACTATGAGAACTGCAGACTGTCATTTTTCAATGCAGATATTGCCCAGCACCTGTACACATTCAACTCACACTTCCAGCATTACGTTCACCCCTGCTTTGCTTTGGAAACACCCGGTATCTTACGGATACGTAATGGAATTGCAGTACCCCCATGGACTGCCCTCCCATAACCTGCATTCTACAGCTACCATACCTACATTTAACCTGCAGTGAGCAATATCCTCTTCAAGCATTAACTGCTCCATCACACTCCCTATAAACCAGCTGTCACCCAAGAAAGAGCAAAGCGACCTTAACCCACACCATCTGCCAGGCCTAAGCCCTTATAATTTCTGTCCTCTTGGGCACAATGTTAGCCAAAAACCATTATGGTCACAATTCCAACAGCATCCCAGAATTCTCTAGTTGGAAATGGATACCATCCTTCTCAGAGGTGACACTGTCACCATGCAGCAATGGCAGCTGGATCAGTGGTTCCCCCAGTGCCCATTGGATGCCCAGCGAACTCCCCTGCTCCAGAGCATTCATTAATTCCACTCTTGTGTTTGCTGAAGAACTACAAAGAAAACCAAAAATAGCAGAAGGCATAATCACAGTACAGCTGCTAGACCAAGCCGAAAATACTCCAACCACGAAGCTGATTCACAATCAAGTAGTCTTGTTGCTATATGAAGTCTGTGACACAAAATAACCAAATACGCCTCCCCTGTGTGTTAGCTGTTAGTGCCTACCATGCACAGGGAGGCTTTTTGACAAGCACTGGTCTCAAGTAATAAAAGACATTTTTACAGAATGCCCACGCCTCTACTTCA
>JAVHNF010069736.1:7209-26529 GCA_034783455.1 Micropsitta finschii | reverse complement strand
CAACACAGGCCAACTCCTCTGGACTGGAGCCAAAAGCTCACAATAGCAACACACCTTCCAAATAACTGGGAAAGTGCATTAGATTCAGCATTTAAAAAGAAACCCAATCATTAGGACTGGGGTTTTGGGGTGGGTTTTTTTGGTCATACAATATTAGCAGGTGATACTTTCGTTACAGTGTCTTTATATCAAAACGCAGCCTGTTCTTGTATGGCCTTCAAAGCTTGCCATGAGGAAGGGTTAAATCAAGGGTTAAATGCCAGGACACATGGCTGCAACACAGGCCAACTCCTCTGGACTGGAGCCAAAAGCTCACAATAGCAACACACCTTCCAAATAACTGGGAAAGTGCTTTTTGTTTGGACTCAGAGGATTGAAAGAGGCTATAGCTGTTAACTCCCACATTGGTCAGGTTAGCACAAGCACTGCTGCCAGGGGTTTGTTTAAAATGTACATTAGTTTTACTTACTGAGCATACAAAGCAAGTGTCATGCCAAGTGTGGCCCAGAGCTTCAAGAAACCTGTCTCCAGCTTCAATGGGGAATTCACAGCCATGGCAGATAGTACCGAAGAGGGCATAATAATCTGCAAACAAATAAATACAATCAGATTTTAAAGCTGAAGCATCTGCAGAAAACCAAGACTGACCCTTTGAAACCATTGTGCTTTTCTTTCAATGGCAGTGAGTTTACACTAGTTGAGTTTTGTAATATTGGGTACCCTGAGTAAAGAGTTCCTAGATTGAGAGACCAGGATGCCCTCCTTTCCTTGCTAATTCAGTTCTCATCCTCCTCCTTACCCTTTCAAGCGAGCAATGCTTCCATCTTCTTGGTGTTTCATTTCCTTGAGATCAATAATATACTCAAGGTAGGGAAATTTGTGTGCCTCACAAATGCAAGAGCACTTGCGTGGGCTCTGTGTGCTCCTTACATTCTCTCCAGCTCTGCCTTGAAAGCACACCCTAGCTGTTCACAGAACAGACCTCAGCAAGTAATGAGAACCTGCCTACATTCTGGCACAATATTTGCCCCAGAATGTACCACACACTATCATGCAATCATTAGGCTTCTGCCCTAAACAGTCTAGCAATGCTGATCAAGTCAGAACAGTTTTCTAGTCAATGGAGTTTATTATGGCTTTGAAAAACCCCAACCAACCAACCACTCACCAAAAACCCCCACAAAAAATCCAAACCAAAACCAAACCAGAGGCCTCTAACAAAAACTATCAGTAAGGTGTTAGGGTGGTCCTTAGTGACTGCCATCACTGAAGTGTATTTGCACCACTCATTTTTAGGCACAAAACTGACTTAGTGGTGCTGGAGGCTACCCTGGAGCCAGCAGAGAAAAGTTCCTCCAAGCAGTCTCAGGGAGCAGGAACCTAAACAAAGGGCATCAAATTGTTCATATTCCTCACTGACTGCAGAGCTTGAAAAAGAGAGAGCAGGGCAGACTAGCAAGATAAAATGCATGTATAAAATTGTGTGGGAAGCACTGACATCCACACCCATCCCCATGGCCTCAGTGTGTGTGGCACTCACTTTTCTGTGCACAGAGCCATCTCAGGGGCTGCAAGTCACCACAGCTCTTTGCTGGGTGCCAGTGCAGACCTAAATTTTACCCCAGTTTTTCTGGTCTTTTCTACTTATTTCAACTCTCAAACACCCCATTCTAAGAAGGAAATGTTGTCTTCCCACACAGAAGACAACAGCATGAATGCTACAAAATGGAAGAATTTGGAACTGGCACACTACCATGGCAAATACATAATGTCATGCAACATTACGTCTTCATAAGATGAACTTAACAGAGTGGCAACCATAATGAAGCTCTGGACTCTATGCTTAGTAGTAACAGTCTGCCTTTGACAGGGAAATTAGATACCAGGGATTGTTTTCAAGGAAATTTATAAGGAGTGGCAAGCAGGGTACAAGGAGATTTTGTTTCTCTACCAGATTATACAGATGTGATGAAGCTCTAGTGCCTACTGCAGCAGAGCCAACAGAGGCTTTATCATGTGTGAAGCCCAAGAAAAAAGTCCTCTTTTTGTTAAGTAAGATAGTGTTTTGTATGATGGCCTCAAAAAGCATAACCACAGGAGGCATCTCAGAAGAATGGGGAACACAAGTGCTCTTGAAAAGCAAAGCCCTCGATGGCTGCCAGTGGCAAGAAACAGCTTCCTTGATTGCCTTCCTTAATTCGTGCTACTGGGATGAATTTGCAAGTGTTTAAGCAGAAGACAGACAATAAAAATGTGAAATGGTAGGACACATCTGTGCAAACCCCCTGAAGGACACAGTCTCATGACCATACTGTTTCAGCTCTTTATATCTGCGTTCATACAGAATCTTTTACTGATATTTTCCTGGTGCCAGTAGTTAAAGCCCTTTGTAAGTTGGCTGTGGCTTGTGTTGATAAGTTTATTGGCTTTTCTTCTGAAGAAAGGGCAATAGATAAGGCAGACTGAAGGGCATCAGCTTTCCTTTGCATGCTTGAATTGTGATACCATAGAAGCCTTCCAAAGCAGACTTCTCATAGTCACGTATCAATGCTTCCCGCACACAGCATTTTCAAAACTAGATTACTAACTCTGTGCTTAAAGTTCAAAGTTGTAGATATCTACACTTTTAATTTAATTTAGCATTGACATCCAAACCCAGAACATTTTTAAGATTAAACCCCCCTTAATACTAATAGCTAATGCTGTTATAATTTCAAACATAGATTTAAAATTAGAGCGTTCCTTTGCACTAGGAAGGAAAGTTGGCAATGACATTTATTCCTTATTTCTTTAAAATCAGTCATAGACTCTTAGCTCCAGCTAGACTGAAAGTCTTTGAAGAACAAATACATCTCAAATTAACATCTATTTAGAAAGCCATGGCCATTACAATGTGTCACTGCCAATAACACCTCACAGAATATATCTACATTAACTTCTGATAGCAACTTTCTATTTCAGAAATAAACTTTGTGATAAGCGTAGTATTCTTGACATTTTTACCCTGCTTTCCTCACAGTATAGAAAAGTGCTCACAGTATAGAAAAGCATGCATTTGAGCAAGGAAGTCGTAACAGTAGCACAAATCAATGCACCACACAACATATGGGTCATTTGGCGGCAGGAACAAGAATTCGATATTAGCAGAACAAACTTGGTCACGAGCTTTCCACCCAAAGGGGAGTTATTGATTCCTCCAGTACTATTTTTGAATCATCAAATGGTTGTAAGATTAAGGGCTTCGGATTGCTCCAGGATGAAATTTCACCGTGCTGTCACACTGGAGGATGCTGCTCATATATCTGTTTCCTCTGCTGCTCCATGAATTCAATAGGAGAAATACATTACCCTACTCATGTCACTGAATCAGCAATAACCTACTGCATCCTTCCATATCTGCCAACACCTTATTACAGCCACTCTGACAGATAAACTTTATCTAAAGTTTGCCTGCTTTCCTCATCCGTTCTATACCTAGCACTCTCCATGGCACCCACTGTGAACAACTGTGGGATCGATCCAGAAGGAAACCTTAGCTCTAAACAGGTTGCCAGGATGTTATGCTAGATCTTTTCCTGGCCAATCCACTTCCACCTCTAGTTAAACTACAGGAAAAACAGAAAAGGTTTGACTAATGGTTCTAACACAGATGTAAACATCATGCAGTGTGAAAATAGACAATTTTGATATAATTTCTTTCTTTTCAATTTTGTGGGAATAGTTTTACAAATACTATCTTTTTCCTTCCAACCTCAGAAGCATACATGGAAAGTTTTAAGCAAATGAAGAAACCAACATAAATAAAAACTTCATACTAGTAAAAAGATATGATTAGCTGGAAGTGCTAAAACCCAAACCAGAGTCCCTCTGAACTTCTAAGCCACACCTTTCATGTAATATTGCTCATCAGGCTTTCAACTGCTATAATCATATCACCGTATTTTCTCCCCTACAGCCTGCTTTTTTATCCCAAGCTTATGTTCAACAGATGTTACCCCTGATCCTGCAAAAAAAACTTCCTGGGCAGACTGCTTACTCTTGGAAGTCCCTCCCGGCTGTGAGCAAAGCTATTCAGAATAAAACACATTACTCCACTGGCATTTGCTGGTTTAGTAAATAAGGAGATTTACGCAAATTCCACATTATTTTAAAGTCAACTGGAAAGTCACCCCAAAATTAACACTTTGCTGTGCCACTGATACTAACAGCTGAGGGCTTAACAGGAACAACCAGTAAAACCAGTGACATGAAGCCTGCTCTTGCTGAAGCCAGTGAAAAAATTCTCACCAACTTCTCCTGCTAACTTGGAAGTGTCTACAGCGTTTGATGCTGCTTTGAATTGATGTATCAGAGTTATATGAATTTTCTGAGGCACTGCTTCTGAAGTAAAGCTTAAGAAAAAGGAATTGTTATTCTTTTCCAACCTTATTGAGCTCTCCTTCCCCACACAGCTGCAGTAAACTTGGGTTGTGCTGCTTCTTACCCGTCTCACAGTAGGGATCACCATCTTCTAAGTGGAAGACATTATTGCGGATGGGGTTATGACAGGCCACACACACGAAGCAGGAAACATGCCAAGTTTGTTTCAAAGCATTTATTACTTCCTGTGGGGATTAGAAAATGTGTTATTAACACATTATTTTGAAGTGATGACTAGACTGTGGTGACCATGCCTCCACACTTGATTTGTCTCAAGAATATTTTGTTTCCTACTGCTACTTTGAAAAAGGGTTGTGCATGCAATTTCTGCTGACGTTAAGCTTAACGAAGTGCTTTATTTACAGTACATCCCCTTGTTTGTCATAACCAACCTTTCATTTTTTGAAAGATTCAGTGTAGAGTTGGACAGATTTAACAGCTTGTTTGTTCACCCTTTCCATTTTAATTAGGATTTCACCCACAACAGTCCCTTGAAATAAGAAAAGCAGTGTCTCTGTCTCCTCAAGTCTGTGAATAGTTAACAGAAAACATCATGTAGAAAATTATGATCACTCTGTGTTGTTTTGGAAGGTGCAATAGTACCAAATATGACTTGAGAATTGCGCTGTCAGAGCCCTGGACAAGAGTCCAGACACATTGCTGTTTGCAGTAGAGCAGTGGATGATCAGCTGGTGGGCTCAAATTAGCAATATTGGTGTTGATAAAGTGTCTTTCTATCTAAATTACCCCTGGGAATAGTTCAGTACTTCACATCTAGCCAACCAGCAAGTTCTGCAGTGCTCAGTTCAGCTAAAGAGCATTATTTATTACATACACCCACCCTGTCCCCCCAATTCTGTATAGAGCTGTCAATTAAATTTTGCTCAAGAAAACTTAGTAAATCACAACAGCTGCAGAACAGCTTCACAAAAACAGGAGCTGAACCTGAAGAGCCAAGAAGACTGCAGCTTCTCAAAGACAGAAAAGGCACAACACTGGAAGAGCCAAGAACACATTCTGTGTGTGATGGGAGCTGAAAAGGTATGTCAGAGTATGTTTGGAAGAATGCAAACTGTCAGATAAAGGGGAATTTCACTACAGAGAAGCAATGAGCATTGTGGTTATTGTTCCCACTGAGAAGTGTGTCACTTGCTGGTCACTTACCCCAAGAATCTTCCTCTGGCACTTTGAACACTCAGGGGCGAAGAACTTCTCATAGCAGACCTCACAATAAAGCATCCCCTTCTCTTCCACAAAACCAATGTAAGCCATGGACGTTTTGCAATGAGCACAGTTAAACTCCTCTGGATGCCATGACTTCCCCAAAGCCACCAAGAAGGGTCCTCTGATTAGAAAGAAGAGATTTTGTCAGCTAATGCCCCTGGGTTGACTCCTGCAAAAGCTGTTAATAGGCTTAACCTATGATACTTCTGTGCCATTACTACACAGTTCACAAACATAAACCACTTCATCCCACTTTCCCTCTACAGGCTCTGAGTAAGCATCAAGTGTTGACTGTATTTATTTCCACTGAACCATCTCCCAGAAACAGCTGACCACAATAAACACAAATTCTGTTCACTTCATTGCATTTCAGAAATCTTATCTTAAAACTACATTAAATACAGTGCTGAAGGGGCAGTTAGGGAAAAGGAGAGCAAGAAGGATGCTTCTTGTGCTCCCAATTATTTCCATCTACTGCAAAGAGATATTTGATGCAGTGATATGATCCACTCTTTTTCAGCTTGCATTTGTATCAAGCACACAAATGTATGTAGACTTGCCTCCATTAAGAGCTGATAACATCAGCTTCTCATGAGACAAAAATTCAATCACTGTCCTTATCCAACAAATTTGTTACAGGATAACTCATCCTGGTTATTGGTGTTTATTTTTTTTCTTTTCTGTCAGAAGATAGTTAAAATAGGAACATATTTTCCAAATACAGAGCCTCCCCTATTATTTGCAAACACAAAATAACGATGCTTTTAATAGCGTTTGTGTGGCTAATGCAACAAGGTTAACAGACAAGATAAACTGTCTTTTTCTTAGTCAACAAAAAATTCTCAGTTTGTAACTCATAAATCCCAGGCATATATCACTCTACCTGTGTTCATTTGAAAACATACTTTGCATGCTAATTACTTTAATGAACATATTTAATGAGGTGCCTCTAAGGTCCCACCAATACTCAACCTTTCAAACTTTAGGTTTCAGGTGAACTTCGGGATTCAGGTTCATCTCCCCCACCAGATTTCCCATTTTTGAAGACCAATAAAGATGATATTTTCAGTAACACATCTTTTTTTTTCTTTTTTGATCTAATACTTCACTGCAAGAAAAGTGTAAGGTACTAATGCCATCAAGCTGTTGCTAAGCATTTCTTTGGAAATTGAGTAAGCTACAAGTACATTTTTGTGTAAGATAAGATTTTCATGTGAACAAAGCAACAATAATAGAGAAGAAAAAAACCCTCAAAATCTGCTTCCAGGGTTATATTGACTCTAGTGGGCAGAGGACAGAGGGCAGCTTCATCGAGAGTAGGGGGTAATTATTTTTGTTTCTCTTCCACATTTTCTCTGGAGCTGCTATGGATTTTCAACAGGATAAGTAGTCAAAGATAAGGGACTCAAACAGTTTTCAGACAGCTCACCATCTAAGATGATGAACATATTTAATCTGAAACAGTCTCTTCTCTTCACCTCTGATATGGGAGAGAAAGCAGTGAAAAAGTCTCCTGGAGAGCAGCTCATAGCCCTTTAAGGAGGGAGCTGGGGTCGAGCGCAGCTCTCTGGCCCCCACTCCCAGCGGATGCCTGAGCAGTGCAAACACTGACCTAACCCGATACCCTCTCACTGCTCTACAAGCACCTTTTTACTTCAATGCCCTTTCAGTTATGTACTGATCAAACAATACAAGCCCTTATGTACAACAAAGTGCTCTCAGTGCGCTGTGTCAGCACAGGCTAATTTAACAGATTCATTAACACAGGGCTGACACTGAAGAGGCTCTCCTGGCTCCAGGTAGGATTGAGTTTCTGGCCATCTGCACTTAAACAATAGGCTCGGTTAGCTCTGCAATGGAAAGAAAGCACACTAGCAACAGGAGAGGAAGGAATTTTTACAACATCTGCTGCATTCAGCCCTCCAGAGTTTACAGCTCTGACATGTTGAGGTTAGCCATTCAGGACAGTGCGCAGGAACCCAGACGGATGGGGAACAGCCTGAGAGTGCATCTACAGAGTTTCTTTGCCAAAGTCCCCAGACAGCTGTGGCCATGCCCTGCACAATGTCTCCAAGGTGTTCTAGTGGGCTGGCTCCCTGCACACACGTGTCTAGAAGAAGGCTTTCTAAATACAATTTTGCTTTTAATCAGGCAGTGTTTTAAATATGTCAAGCCATCGCTGCAGCTTAATGACACCAGTGACTTAAAAGCTGCCCAAAGCACATGGAAGAAAGAAAAAAAATAAACACCTGTCACATAAAATACACCAAAATGTGATATTCAGAACTTGGAGGTGTTCCTGGTCTTTGCATATTTTTGTGACCAAAACAACAGCTTTCAGTAATGAAAGGTATTAATTTGCTGTATTCATTTGAAAAGGTGTTTAAAACTCTGATTTGAGTAAGAGGGATGCATGCCCACTCTTACGCAACTAACAGCAAGTAGCTAGGCTATGAAATGTTAGGAAGATGGGTGCAGATGGCTGCATCTTTCCTTTCCCATTTAAAACCAAACCAAAACAACAAAAATTGCCCCATGCCTCTGTCAACTAGAACATATTTTTCAAAGGTGGTGCTAAAAACCCATGTTGCTTCCATCCAAAGATATGGGATGATCAAAGAGGCAAAAGTTGGCTATGAATGCGCTTCTACCCAGGCTACTTTGACATGCTAAGCATTTCTGAACAGATTTCTGGCATTACCATCTAGACCATATGAACCAAACTCACAGAAGGAAGCAAATAGTAAGGTTTTTTGTTTGTTGTTCTTGGGATTAGCCACCTAAAACATCTGGGTTCTGCATGCAGAAATTATATAGGGGCCAACAGGAAGACATAAGTAACATACAGGGAATATAATCACGATTTCTCTATCTTTACACTTGTAGCTAAATATAACTTCATCAGTATGGGCATGATGTGTTAGTAAGTCAATAATCTAACTTCCCATGTGGCTTTTATTGTGATAGCAAGCCAGAACTGAAATTTAGTGGTAGAGAGATCAAAAGGAACCTCACATCTGCTAAGTAGACCAATCACTTTACAGTTAACTATACAGCAGTCTACATTCTGGGAAGTTTCCTTTTCTCCTCACTTGAAAATTCCAGAATAATAATTTTCATATAGGAGATGCTGAAGGGAAGCACCATTCGTACTTTTTCCCTTTTTTCTTTAAAAACAATTAAGCTGTATGAAAAGATGACATGGCCAACTCATCATTCACAAGCAGACAAGCCAACAAGTACGTTCTCAGTGGAGATTCAGGGAAAACGGATTTGGACTTCAAAGGAAGAGCCAACTCTGCACTGCGGCACTTGGTGAGACTGCCTAGGAACCAGAAATCTTCTTCAGGAAATGTCAGAAGTTTGTCAGACCATCACAGCAAGATCATGGGAAATTTAGTTTGCCTCCAGCTCTGATTCATTTAAACATGGAAAGAAAAGCTTACTTACTGAAGCTTCGGAAAAAACTGGAATGTTCAGACAACCACTGCATGAATAATTAACGATATATTAAAAAGTTACAAGATGTTTCTAAGAAATGGTTTTGGCTTGAGCAACCATGGTTATTCTATGCCTGAGTGTAAAGTAACCAACTCCACAACGCATTTTGGCTTCAAAACAGATGTACAATGCAATGTCGCTTGATCCTCCTCCTACCTTTTCATAGTGGTAGCGTTACCTGAGGGCATGAACTGTAATTATACTAAAACTTGAATTCAAAATGCCATTGCAATATTCCAAATCCACTGCATGCTGTGAACACAAGGCTTGTTTAACATTAATGCACATCAACTCATCCTCAAATGCAACACTGCTTGCTTTTAATAACTGAAGTGGCATTTAACATATGAAAAAAATTAAGGATTTAAACACCAGCAGCAGATTACAAAGAAGTTAGACATGAGTATCAGTTACTATTCATGAAGAGGTATCACTTACAATAGGTGACAATGGCTGTCAAGTTCTAAATACTGCCAGTATTTAAAGGGTGGCTAAAAGAAGATGGAGAGTCCATTTTTACAAAGAGTCACATGGAAATGATGAGGGGTAATGGGTACAAATTACTCCCAGTGAGATGCTTGCTGGACACCAGGGGAAAATTTTTTACAATGAGAACAATCAGCCACTGGAATAATCTCCCCACAGAAGTGGTGTACTCCCTGACATTGGACAAGTTTAAGATTTGGCTGGACAAGGTGCTGGGACATCTAGTCTGGGCCAGGCTTTGTCAAGAAAGGTCGGACCAGATAATCCTTGAGGTCCCTTCCAGTCTGGTATTCTATGATTCTATGAAGTAGTTCTCCTCAAGCATACACAAAGGAGCAAAAACTGCTCCACGGACCACTAGACTACCCTACTGGCAGCTAATCTCATTCTTAATGGTGATCAAGGTGGAAAAGCAGAGAGTAGCAGCATGTGGTTTAAGGTCTGAGAGGAAATGCTGGCTGCTCGAGAACAATCTGCTGACTGTGCTTTGAGACCGTGCAGCACAGAGCTTCAGCAACCTTGCTAAACCACAAAGGCACTGCAAAAGGCAGTGAAGCTTCCTGCATGAAAGATTCAGCATGTAATGTATTTACTCTGTTCAGTCTTAATTTTAAACTGCAGTGATAGTAACAAAAATGACAGTGCATGGTTGCTTGCATATTATTTACTAGACACAAATCCAAAGCCCTGGGAACAAAAAGGTCAGAATAGCAGACAGACAGAATGGTTATAGAGGCCAAGCTGTTCAATGGATCAGATCAATCTCACCCCAAAAGTGTGAACCTTTTTGATATTAATCTTCCATTTTGCAGTGAAGTAAGAAGTCTGCACCTATGTTGGGAATTTGAATACTTTTTTCTATTGCTTCAAGCGGATTCGGGTCACGTATTTTTATTTCCTTGACATATACAATGGAAGTAGGAAAAAAATCCTCCAAAAGATCACAGATCGGTTAGTAAAGCATCCTCTAACATTAACCCAATTTTAACTGAACTGTTAGTGAGCTATCAGAACAGAAATCTAATGGAAACAAACAGGCTGGACTCAGCTGACCACTACAGATCAAGTAATTTGAGTTAGCTGCATCTTCTGATGCAGAACCCAGGCCAGGGCTCAAAAGGCTGCAAAAACCCATGGTGGAAAGGCTTATTTTCTATTGTACTGAATGAAATTTATACAGCTACTTATTTTTTCAAACTCATGTTTCCTAACCAAACAAGTTTCTTTAACCATGGTGAAATGCAGCGCAGGCTCTCCTGTTCTGTGCATTGCAAACATGGGACATTGCCTGTAGTGTCACATGGGGTTGTTGTGACCCAGGTGCAGGACCCAGAATTGAGCATTGCTGAGCCTCATACAATTGTTCTCGGCTCATCAATCCAGCCTGTCCAGACCCCTCTGCAGAGTCTTTCTACTTTCAGGTAGATCAACCAATTTGGTGTAGTCTGCAAACCTAGTGACGGTGCGCTCAATCCCCTCATCCAGATCATTGATGAAGACATTGAACAAAACTGGCCCCACTGAGCCCTAGGGAACACCAGTAGTGACCAGACATCAATAGGATTTAGTTCCATTCACCACCACACTTTGGGCCTGGCCAGACAGCCAGTTTTTACCCAGCAAAGAGTATACCCAGCACATAGATACAAACCTAATGACTTGATTACAGTGCGCACACATAGGAGTACGCTTTCCTGCTGGAATATGCTCTGCCCTCTGAACCAACGTGTCTTGCTCATTTAGCTGAGGTGCTGTCGCAGGTTTTTCAGTAGGTGCAGCCGTTCCAGGTGGTTTAACACTATTCGATGTCCATCCACTGACAGGAGCTGGGGAAAGAAGACCATCTTTCAGTACCAAGTAAACTATCTTAAAATACAAGCAACCATCAACATTTGCCTAACATCTTTGTCTACTGTATACCTGCCCACTTAAAGGAACAAATTAAAAAGCACTTATTTCCCCCCCTCCTTCACCAAGTAAGTCCTGACCTACTTTATGAAATAGCTGAAATCACTCTGTGTTATTTCACAGACAACTTGTAGGAGTGGACAAATTTCAACATACTGAAGAAGTTAGGCAAAAGAATATAGAACCCATGAAGGTATAATTTTGCTTCAGATACAAAAGCTGATGCCAACAGTATCAGTGTTTGAATAGACAGGAGAACATGACATACTTACTCAAAACATTTTACAGTAAGTGCAATAGATCATATGTCATTAGTAACAGATAAAACAAAAGTACACATTCAATACAACACGTACAGGAACTTAAAATGAAGTACTGTATAAGGAAAACATATTTCTAAAGAGAATCTAAACACCAGTCTAGATCACTAGATACTGCCATTCTGAAACACGCCAAAGGCCACGTTCACATCCTCTTATAAAAGTTATGACTCAAATAAAAACCTGACTTTTCAGAAATGCATACATCCACAGACTTCCATTTGTGCTCAGGTTTTTAGAGTCGTAGAATAGTCATAAGCTTTTATGGAGTACAAAAAATGCATTTACAAAAATGAAAGGCACAGATGATACTGTTGCCATGGGTAATGAAGAAACAGTTCTCTGCTTTTCTTTCTCCTCTATTGATATATGCACCTTGGTAACAGAAAAGCTACAGCAACACAGTTTTATGGGAGCAGTTATTCCTGTGGAGTAACTTTTTCTTTTTCAAGTATGCTAAAATCCCCTCACATTTCCATAACCTTTTGTTCGTAACCACAGGCAAGAGAAACCATGTTTACTCTGGGTCCTGATACTAGTGCAGTCATACTAAACATTGTAAATCAAAAAGCAAAATTAAGATCCAAGTGGAAATTCAAGCAATGACAGAGATATCAGGCAGCAAAGGATGATGCTTCTGCTGCAATGATACAGCTCTTCAAAACAAGAACATTCAGGATGTATTCAGCATTCAGTAGCTTCACAAAAAAAAAGTAGTTTGTGTGAGGCTGTTAACCTCTGTGGTAGTCTTCCTCTTTCACTTTTCATATCATCTTTCAGGGAAAAGATGAAAAACTTTTTGTCATTATCTCCCTTAATGTAATGCTGATAAACCTCCACCCCACAGAAAAGTCGCAAATACCTTTGAGGTGAAACACTGCCTTCCCTGCTCAAACGGAAGTGGCATACGAATTCACAGAGAAGATAAATTTAAGTGACAGTAAATACACAGAAAATTCTATAGAAATGCCAATCCTTTGCTATTTACACAAGTAAGATAGCTGCACACTACACAATTTAATCAAAACAATACAGTGAACTTTAGTCAACAAAACGCCCCGTTACTTATGCACATCTGTAGGCTAAGGCAACACAGCTGGAAGAGAAATCTTATTTTAACACCAATGCTTTTGTTCTATAATTATGCTTGGTATTAATCCACTCATATGGGCTCAATATACTACTTTTGCTTACTCTTTCTGCGTATGAACCAGCAATATGGTCAGACACCCTTTTTGTCCATCTGGTTGGTTCGTCAAATTTTCTCAAATCAGGTCATTTCAAGAGTGACATTTTTGGATCCTTTTCAGTATCTGAAGTAGCAAAAAGTATACCACTTCATCAGGGGGGTGGCTGTTAAGGTTTTAGTGTTTTGGTTTGGGTTTTTTGGAGGGGAGGTGTTTTGTTTGTGTTGGGGTTTTGTTTGTTTGTTTGGTTTGGTTTTATTTTGGGTGTCAGGTTGTTTTTTTTTTAATACAAGGTTATTCATTATATTTAAAGTATAATCAATTAATAGGCAATAACTTAAAAAATATCTCAATTCTAGAAACATTCAGCATTCCTAAGGATAAAGTACTTAGGAATGTGTTAGCATTTGATTTTCAGCAAGTCACTCTGCTACTGTAGTTCATTTTAGATTATAAATTCCTGCTAAACTGAAAACACAGGAACAGATAAAAATGGAAAAGGTGGCTGAAAGGCTTTGAAGATCTGAACAAAAGTGGTTTTGATTAATTGCACTTTCCTCTTCTGTCATCACATATGGCTTTCTAATTTTCAGGTCCCATTTCATGAGAAGACAAAAATCCACACTAAAACCAAATCTGTTTGAAGACTGCTTTTGCCATAAATCAAACTGCAGTCCCACTTCTGGTATATTGCTAATTTCTGTTTATCTGCTGAATCCCAAAGCCCATTCAGACACATCAGTAAGCTCCTTTGCACTGTGAAGTTAAAAACCCCCAACCTTCTGCTTGCTTAAAGTAAGCCCAAGCACACAAAAAGAAGTACAAACACCACAATTGTTCCTTTTGATTTGGTCTCACTACAGCTTTCAGTAATGCTGTTTTTATTAATGATGCTTTTCTCAGCACTACCCAACTTTAAAGTTACTACTGGCCAGGAGCAGAATTTTCTAGGTAAATTTTCTCTACAGAGTTCTTAGATAGATCAGTCATTTCCGAGTTATTCAAAGTACTAAAAAGGAGAGAAGGATCTGGTCCATCAGTATGGAGAATAACTTTGGTCGACTAATGATCCTATGTTAAAACAAATATGCTCTTTTAAGCGAACCATAATATAAACCACAGAAATTAGTCCTGTGTTAAGCAAGAGCTGTGGCCTAAGCAAGAACAAGCTGGGTTTTATAGCATTGGGAAGCAATGTAGGCAAAAAGACCAACTTTACTTCCACTGGAACTGGTGAACGTAAGTTCAATGCCCATGAAGTTCATCTGCTTCAGCAGATGCAGGACTTCCATGGGATCACAGGCACAATGCAAACAGAATAAGGGGAATAACAAATAAGCCCTAAGCTTTCAGACACTTCTATATTTGTCAGAATATTTTTGGATACCAGATGAAGGCTAAGTTGTAAAGGGCTTTTTAACTGTCATTTGCAGACCTATGTCACCATTTGGTTTACTATCATACAATAAGATAATCACAGAATCAACTAGATTGGGAAAGACCTTTAAGATCATCAAATCCAAACGTTACACCAGGACTGCCAAGTCCACCACTAAATCATGTCCCTAAGGGCCTCACCTACATGGTTTTTGAACAATTCCAGAGACAGTGATTCCACCACTTCTGTGGGCAGCCTGTTCCAATGCCTGAGCACCCTTTCAGTGAAGAATTTTTTTTCTAATATCCAATCTAAACCTCCCCTGTTGCAGCTTGAGGCCATTACCTTTTGTCCTATCACTTTTTATTTGGGAAAAGAAACCAGGCACAGTTTATTAGAAGAGACCCTATCATTCTATAACGGGAACAGTATCTAATCGATCATAGCAGCTGGAACTGAGACAGAAAAGGTTGCTTTCTGCTCAAAAATTCTTGAAAAGCAAGATTTTAAAGAATTTTATTAAACACTTTCTTCTTCCATCTCCTGAGGCAAGTGTCAAGCCAGAAAGCTCCCTGCCCATGCTCACAATTTGTCCCCACAGCAAAATATACCCTTTTTCTCTCAAGGGATATTTTTCTCTTTATTAGTATTCACATGAAGACTGGTCTTGCACAGTATTATTCCTCTCTATTCCTGTTCTGAAGTGGACTCAAGCTTCTTTCAGTTCAGATTTTTCATTTTAAAGAAGAGGAGCCAGTTTGCTTCCACTGTCTTTAGATCCATATTCTTATTAAAGAAAATACACCAGGGAAGTACACTAACAGCTATTTCACCACATTTATTATATGTCTTTCTTTGTAAACCTTCAGCAGTTGTTCTGCTAGACTTCTTTTCACCATAGATCATTCTCCCTTTCTCCCTGGCTGACTTGCCTCAGTCTTTTATCTTCCTCATTCCCATCTGAACACCAGCCGGAGGACAGCTTTTATTGCACACTTATGTCTTTCCATAGACCACAAACGTGCCTTTAACACTCTAGTGACTCTGCCAAAGGTTCATTACTTCCACTGCAACCCATGGAGAAGTTTTTGTTTGCGATGGCATTTCGGGCTTTTGTTTTGTCAGCTTGTTTGTTTGTTTTTCCTTTAAAAAGCCCCACTAGTAGTACCCTAGGTAAAATCTGTATGAATCCTCAGTATTCTTTTCCAACAATAATCCACCTCTTATAGCTACAGAATTTCAAATATGAGGTCTGTTTTCTTGTTTAGAATGAACAGTGATGTTTCCCAAATATCCCTGTGACTGAAACAGCAAGCTTAACACTCCTGTACTGGACAAGATGCTTTTTCTGCAGGCAGAGAGGAAGGGGACATTCTCCTCCCTACTCCCTTGGAAACCTTTCAGATTGAAGCACAACCACATGATTTAAACAAAAATATGAGACCTGGAAAAATTATGCAAGTGTTTCTTCTCATAATGAGAGGCTTTTAACAGGGCATACCAGTAATAACAACGTAGGTACATGTTATTACACTCAATCTAAGCAAAGACTTCTCAGCTCTTGCCAATCAGTCTGAGCTCTCCTATGGTTTATGTTTTATACTTTGCTTTTTACATTTTACATATATGATTTTAGATCCCATCAGCAGCTCTGTTCTCAGAGTGCTGGGGGGGAGGGATGACTTGGTACCTATGGACTGGGGGGGTGCACACACATTTTTAATTGAAAATGATGACTGCATGGGGACAGAAAAGGAAACCACTCCAGCTACCTTATGACACAATCTCACAACCACATGTTTTCTGGGCACTACCTTTGCGGCTTGAAACAGGACAGAGCACAGCAACTTTTGTGAGTGCTCAGAAGAATTACAAATTATGATAAATACAATAAATAATTTGCATGAATTATACACCCCATCAGGAGCTATTCTACCCCGAGTGCCAAAGACATTAGGGTTCTCCACAAGTCATGAAAAGAGCTTAGTGGACAAATTTCAGAGGTTTCCAGGCTTCACTTCACCTTCACAATCCTTAATTAAACCTTCAAATGCTCTGTTGATTCGCTCTTGTGCATTGTCATAGCTGGCTTTTCTAAAACAGAAAACATTCTGTACCTGACTATTAACTTTCTACTTTATTAGGTTTAAGTTAAGCAAACCCTCAGTGTTTGCTTTCACTAAACTCCTTGGTATGGCTAGTTTAATATTTAACAAAGTTTTAGGCAAGGTAAAGAACTGCCTTTTTTTCTTTTTCAAAAATCCCAGTGTGACTTTGCCCTCGTGGAACTAACAATAGGCTGTTCCATCACTAAGCACATGGATAACTGCAAACACTGGCAAAAGGTTTGGAAGACAAAGGGAGAAAGGCGGATACGTGGCTGTGCCAAAGTCACTTTGACAGAGGTTCTCCGGTGCGTAGCAACAATACAACAGCCTGAACTGTTTAACGCTCACTTAAACATAACATCAGACTTCATGTAATATCTATAAATAACAATGCTACTTTAAGCAGTGGGAGTGCCAGAACTTCATTTTAAAGTGTTCTAACTCAGTGATTTATATGCTGCTATCAAACTACTGTATTATAAATGGAAAATATAAAGCTTCATACATCCAATTTTCTGACTTTTCTTAATATATCTGTAGAGTAAGAAATCTTCCTGTTCCTTCCCTCCAAACCAAACAGATGGCCGGATGAAGCAACGTGTCTGAAAAGCTCGGCTGTCAGCTTGTTACATTAGCTGTACGTAACACCCCATCCACTCCCAGGCCCATAATGAAATCGCACAAGTTCAATGGAGAAAGCTACAGGACAAGCAAGACGGAAGGAAAATACCCCAAAACCACAAAATCCACCCACCCACCCCCCAAACCTCTGCATTCAGCGTTTTCCTTTTGTTTCTTATGGAGTTTTGGAAGTACAGTCAGAGCTAAACCCCTGCTGCTGATTAAAAGCAGAACAGGAAGGATTAAACCATTATCATGTCTTTAAATGCTGACGAAGGCTGGTATGTGCAGTGGAAAATCACAACAGGTGCCACCCGGACCCAATTTCAACAACCCCTGCAACTGGAGGGACTAGTTCCTGTGGTAGCAATCAGCCTTTCAACTGGAAAGGCTCCGGCTGAATTAGCTGTAAAGCATCTTAATTGAGTATGGTGGGTTTGGCTCTCTTCAGCCTATCTCCGTGTGATTTGTTACATCACATACCATCACAAATTTGGCACAACTGGAGTTGCTGTTACAGAAAACGTGCCTTGAGGAGGAAGAGAAAATGAAGATCTGTACAATAGTGTTTAATTTCTCTGGAGTGAGGATTTAGAAACCCATTTGGTAGCATTCTGCAGGTAACATTTTGCCTTCCTTGCTTTTAAGCTCCTGTCCTGACCGTGACAGCTTGACTATGCCTGTGGAG
Organism: Micropsitta finschii; assembly: GCA_034783455.1. Lineage (NCBI taxonomy): Eukaryota > Metazoa > Chordata > Aves > Psittaciformes > Psittacidae > Micropsitta > Micropsitta finschii. The sequence goes on along the minus strand of JAVHNF010069736.1, from coordinate 8,689 downwards.
AGCAGGACTGCCCAGTCTCATTCATATGCACATTATCTGCCTGTTTCGTGGAGTTGATGTTTAACATTTAATACTGATAAGAATGAATTTACCAGAGGAATATTGACTTTTCATTTGTTGAACAAATATTAGGCATTATTTTTGGATGTCTTACACCTGTACCCTGAACAGGACACATCACCGCTCTGAGCTGGCACTAGCGAATGGAGGGGAACTGATCTGGCAAGTCAGCCCATAACAATGGGCTAGTTGCTTTATAACAAATCAAAGGTGATGAGCATCTAATTTTGAAAATCAGTGAATGTTCCCACTAAATGGGTGTGAAATAATCACAGACAGAAACAATCTCTTCACCTCTGTTCAAATAACTAGAGAAAGGAACATGCATCTATCTGATTTATGTATGTAATTAGTTTAAGTAGACAGCTTGGTGCAATAGCATACGAATTCAGCAACATCAAATCACATGGAAATTGTCAAAGGTCTTATTTGTAACAGAAAGATGAGTTTCTGTTCAGCAAATCCTGTAGCTAGGTACACCAGGTCATTCAGCCTCCAACAAGTGGGTGGTCCATTTTTGCATCATTACTATTTACTTCTTGCATATAAACATTCAAGTTTCAGACACATAATCAGTTTTTCACCATGTCCGCAGTAGTTACATTTTCATACTACCATCAAATTAAGGTTGACATTTATAAATTACTCTGGTTTCACAATGGGTTTTGCTTGGCTAGGTGACTTCACATAACTTATAAGAATAAATTCTTGTGGTTCGCTGTCACATAATGATATAATCACTTAGATTAGATGAAAAATTAATAAGAATAACAGTTCATACACCAGGACCAGGAAGCTTGTGTGTTTTGACCTGTCAATCATACCACTTTTATGGACAAGGCTTTCCATTTCTATGAATGGTAACTGCATCATGGAAGGAGCAATCTTTAACAGTCTTTTTCAATGAAAAGTACTGGAACTATTCATATTTTGAGACTGTGTCTAGCAGTATAAGTATATATAAGTATTTGCCTTAACAACTTGCTACTCCAGTTTCTTCCCCAAGATCAGACCATTGTCCTCAATAGGCACATAGCTCCTCAAACCCCTGTAATCATTAGCCCTGCCTTTAATTTCCTGTTCTACAAAGAAAAAAAAATTGGGATGAGAGTATACTAAAAAACAAAATTGGAGGAGGTTATGAACAAGGTGATGCTGATACAATAATTTGGTTGCCTTTTCCACACAAAAATATTTCCAAGACTGCCGGCCCATCAACTTAACTTACCCAGTTAGGGTGGCCTGTAAGGTCAATAGAACTGAGATAGGGGCTGAGGTAATTAAAAATGAAACACAGAAAATTAAAGGTGACCAGGACAGAAAGTGCTGCAGTCCATCCTTTATGAACGAGGAGGGTGCCCTGGTGACAGAGGATATAAAGAAGGCAGAGGTGCTGAATGTCTTCTTTGCCTCTGTCTTT
>JAVHNF010069731.1:6270-16983 GCA_034783455.1 Micropsitta finschii | reverse complement strand
GGGGCTTGGAGCAAGCTGCTCCAGTGGAAGGGGTCCCTGCCCGTGGCAGGGGTTGGAACTGGATGAGCTTTGAGGTCTCTTCCAACCCAAAATGTTCTGTGATGGTTATGATATGAAGGTGGCAGAGCACAGCACTGTCCCATTGTGCATTCATTGAGAGTGCTTTACTCAACAACTGCTTGATTTTTTTTCAGCCATGATAGTTCACGGGTTTTGTGAGCTTCACATACAGTCTGCCTGCCCCAACACCAGTTGGTTCTGTGCTTTGTCCCACTGGGCAAAGGTACAGGTAGTGGGTACAGGTAGCGCCTTAGAATAAAAAAACCCAAATAATTAAAATGTCAAGTTTATTTTTCTTCTCAATTCTGTCATTGCAAAGCCATTTCATCATTTGGAGTCTCAGCTTGTGCTTTACGTAGCGTGAGTGTTGGCAGCACCGTTTCTCCTGTGGCTTGGAAACAATCCTGTAAAGCAGGCCTCTTGGTTTATAACGTGCTAATATCTGACATATGCGAAGAGCATGAGCCATGGTTTTCATACGGCTTCAGTAGCTGAGGAAAATATTAATGTGACAGGAATAGAAGATGGAGCTTAAGGCACAATACTTGTGTTTGAGGCAGCTGAGAAATGGGGAGTGACTGACAATTGTGTTCACTGCTGCTTGGGTGTGTGATACGGATATGGTCTCTATAGGGCTGAATTAATGTGATTTAAGAAATTCATGGAGCTACATTTAGTTTTACGTAATTTATGTCTGCATGTACACAAAAATCAACAGATTTCATTATTGTTGTGGCATGTTCCTTCCAACTTGTTCACTCCCATTATTGCAATTTGTTTCTCCTGGAACTTGTGTAAGGCGTGACAAGGCACCAAAGTTATGGTGAGTTACATAAAGGACTCCTTTGCATATTAAAGACTTTGTGTTGTCACTTGACTAAATTTGGGAAAACATCTACCACTGTGAGTGTCATTAGAGGGAGATGAATTCCAGTGCTCATTACTGGGGTGCTGTGACAAATAGGTGGAGGAAGGACTATAAAGTGGCAGTGTGCCTTTTATTCCTTGAGCCTTGTCGAGGCTCATTTTACTTCTCTCAGCCTCTCACAATGTCAGTCCCTTTATAATAAATGCAGCTCGCATATGAACAACCCCCCGGTCTGATTTCTTTCCACTAGAAGAAGTGATTTAAAAGAAGCTGAAAAAAGACATTGAATGTGTTCATTATTGATAATCTTAAAGATTTACTGTGGGCTTTCAGAAAAGCTGCTGCCTTAAAGCAAACTGCTTTTATCTCCTTTTTGTTTGCTTAGTTGGCTTTTGTGGGTTTTGTGTTTTTTCCTGCAGCAGCTCATGTAGGTAGGAGCTTGAGGTTTGTTTTCTTTTTCCTCAGGGGGGATTTGCCAGCCCCTGCCAGCAGTGGGAAAGCTGAGTGAGAACTGCACAGGGATGTATTTTGGCAGTGGAGTGGTGCGTGGACTGCGTCAGACTTAGTTTTAGGTGCCTGTGGCCACTCGAGGCAGCCGGCTCTGCCCATGCTGGGGAGCATCACGGGGTTACCAGCACAGCAGCTGAGTGCTCTGGTCTCTGGGAAAAGGCTAGGCTCCTGCCCTTAGGCACCAAGCTCCTTTAAAGCATTCTGAAATAGCTGGTAACTGTAAATGGTTAAAAACAACAGAAGACACCTTGGCAGAATAATGGAGAAATCTGCTCAGCAACTGGAACTGTTTCCTGCCTGGCCCTTCTGAGCCCATGGGGTAATGCCTTATCTCCATCCTTCCCCTGTACCATTTCGGAGCATCTGTCTTAGGCTTAGGGTTGAAATGTTCTTCACATAGTACATAATTGCATTAAAGTGCAAGAAGCCAAGAGGAAATGGAGGAGCAAGGGAGTGTTGAATTCAGATGAATCCCAAACTGCTTCTCCATGTTAGCTCAAGGAAAGTTGTTGACAAGGTAATTGCACAGTGGTTTGTGTTCTGCTTCCAGCTTTCTCCTTGGGGGAACACAAGCAGTTGGTGAAGTACAGGAGATGGGATGGCAGATGGGAGTCAGGTGCACAGTGACTTAAGTCAAAGCATGGGAAACTGGGAGAATAGGAAACTGTACTAAAAAGCTCAAGAACAGTAAATTCCTCCTTTGGGTTGTGACCTTTCTCAGTGCACACCAAAGGGCAGAGGCAGTCACCCTGTGCTCAGAGCCGTTAGATATTAGGGATGTTTGAAGTGCAAGATACTGAGCTGGGAGGCAGGGACCAGATGTGCTCATTCACCTCTTCTCCCTTCTGTCTCCAGAAGTTCCAGAATCTCTGTTAAAGCCAGAAACAGGTTTAGGGAGGAGCAGATAGCATTAGGAATCAGGAAGTGTGAATGAGCTGCCATGGTGTTACCAACTTGTTTCGCACAGGTAACCTCTTGATGGGCCCTACCAGAGCACAGTTGAGTCCTGAAGCTGCTGTCTTAAGGAGGTCACTGCCAGAGCCAGATGAGGAGGTAGCAGAGAAATTATTAAGGGGAAAGTAGGTGTGTCACAAGCTTTTTTTGCACAGCAAAGCCCTGTGCAGCTTGTTAGAGTAATGAATTTTCCTATCTGGATGACTGGAAGTGGAGAGCACTGACCCAAACAACCATGAAATTGGGAGAAGCAGCCTGTACTAAAACCTTAAAATAAGGACCTCCAGTAAAAGCTTGTTCACCATTTCCCTGCCTCTATTTGGAGATGAGCACCTCTGAACTTGAGAGTATTTGTACACAAAACCAAAATCTCTGGGATTTAAATCCCTGAATAAAAGGGAAGGGTCCAAACTGGTTTTGGTTTTTTTTTTTTCGCAGTGGAGAAGGAACAAAGATAACCTGGTGTTGTAACTAAGTTGCGTTGTATAGATGGATACTATAAAAGCAGAGCAAAGGAGCTAAGGTTGTTACCTGCTTATGTGGGGACTCTGGGCATGTCATCGTCTCCCTTTTGATGCTCTCCTTTTGCTGAGTGTGCTTTCAGTAACCTGATGCAGGGGTTTGGGAAGCAAAATGCCTTTTGGACACAGAAGGCATAACTGGCTGTTGGAACTCACAGGCATTTAGAGGCCTCATGGCTAAGAAGGATTTGTAGGGTTCTAAGTAAAAAAGCTGAGAAGTGTTTACCCCATTGCTAATAGGAAATAAAAGGAACTTGGTGTATTCTTGTCAGGTTCAATACAGTGTATCTTTGTACCTAAGTTCAGGGTTTTCCTGCATGTGTAAGTGGAGACTTAGCAGGCAGATGTAAACTCGGTGACACGTTGAAGCAAAAGCAGAACTGAATGAACATTGTTTTTTCCCTAAACAGCTGGATTGAGCCAGGGAACTTGTGCAGAAATTGGCTGATTCCTGTGCTCTCGCTCACCCTTTCCTAGAATGCCTCTGCCTTCCGCACCGTGGTATTTGCTTCTGAAGCAAGAGATATTTCCCAAAGGGCTCTGAGCATGTGTAGCTGTATTTCATCCCTATAGCTAATTCAACAAAGACTACTGGAACACAGAGTATCAGAAAACATTTTCTCTGTGTTCAGAAAGCAAAACCATATGCTCAAACCCTGTCATCAGTTCAGAGGCGTTTAATAACCTCATACTTCACCAATCAGAATAATTAAACAGGCTCATTATTTTAAATATTCATTTTGTCCAGATTCCATGTTTGTCTTTCTTGGTCAATTTGGTTCTTGCTAATCTGGGGGAAGGAAAGAATGTTCTCTAGTGCTTAATTTGCATTAAAAACACTATAATTTGTAAGTAAATTGGAAAGCTTTTAAGCAAAGAGGGAACATCAGTGACTTGACAGTCAAAGCTCTGCTTTGTTTTTCAAGCATAATGTTCCCGAAAGATGCTCTTCTTTTCTTGGAATTACATGGCGGGAAGAATGGAGCCATGTAATTGTTCATTAATCCACGGTTATTAGGAGAGTGGCAGGAGAAAGCACCAGCAATGAAAACCAAACCCAGAGCAGGCAGTGTCTTTCCTGTGATACCTGTGCTAGAAAATTGATTTTAAGTCATTCAAGGGGGTAAAATAATGGTCAAAAGAGCTGTTCCCTCTCTGCATGGTGGAGGTTTGGGAGGTGGAAAAACAGCCAGATGCAGTAAGACCCCTCCCTGCCTGCTTCTGACCAGCCTTGTTTCTGGGATCTGACTTTTTCCTTTCCACTACTCCCAGTTGTGCAAGACTTCCTCATACTGGTGAGCTGGTGAATGTCCCACAAGGAGTAACAACTAGAACTTGTCCAAAAGAGTAAAGAGATACCAAGATATGTCACTGTGGCTCAATAGTGTGTGTGAGGAAACTTCTGTTGTCTTACTTGACCAGCCTGACACAAAGAAGATATCTTAAATGGTTTGATTTGTAACAAATGCCCAAATAGGCTCTGCTTTGCTACTGAAGCTAGGACACCTCTGTGGTGTAGCTGATTGCATGGATACTCTTTCAAAACAATCTTCTGTTGTGTTAAAGATGTTGCTTTCTTTGTTGCTTCTACCTCTTTAGGGAGGAGGAGAAGGAAGGGAGAGGAGTGAGAAATGCGGGAGAAAAGCTGCTTTCAATGTAAATATTGTTGGTAACTGCATTTTTTAAATCTTCTCAACCTTCAGCTGAACACTGATAAAAGAGTGATGGCTGTGAATTATGAGCTGTTCTACTTACCTTCATAATAGTTCTTACATTGTTGTGATACTTGAGTGTATTTTTGTACATCTTTTGAAGTTCTTTAATGTGCACGTGGTTCCTGTGGCCTTCATTTGTGTTAGGACTTCTTATAACTCTGCATCTATAATTTTGTTATGGATATATAGGGATAGAATAAATCTAAAATCTGTTTTTTTCTGTGTCTCCACAGTAATTGGATCCATTTTTCCATTATTTTGTTTCTAGGCCAGGATAATGCAACAAATACTGGTATAATAATGAAGCAATCCCAGGAGTCGAATGGACTAGTTTTGTGTGTGCAGAGGTGGGCTCCATTTAGAACTGTTAAGATGTTCCCTCCCACTGAAATCTGGATGTCAACCTGCTGTGGCACTTACACCATGAGTACAGAGAGCAACTGGGGTGGGGTGCAGCATTTTATACCCCATGTGTGTTCTGCATTGAAATGGACTCCAGGTGATGGGGTGTAGGGAATCCAACCCCAGGGTTTCTTATTTCTACATGCAAATGTCTGACAGGATCAACTCATAGAGGATACTTTTTTGTTTTGATTTGATTTAGATTTTATTTCCTGATTATCTTCTTAAACATCTAGAGATGTAATGGCAGCCATGAAAATCTCTCAGAAGGAAAGGGAGAGAAGATTGGAATAGCAGTAAATACTGTCAGAAAGAGCTGAGCTCTTAAATACATGTACCTAAAACCACAAAGTGACAAGCTTTGCTTTTTTTTGCCAGGCTTAGCTTTTTCCTCCCGATCATGGAGCTTTGCTTGGAGCCAGCAGGTGCTGTAATTGATGATTGTATTTATCTGCTGTGGCAAAAGGATGGCAAATCAAGATGGATATGTTTCTACCTGTCTGAACTGACAATTTATCACCTTAATTCCTAATGGATCAAGCATTTGTTAAAAGAGGGTAATTGTTTGGATGTGAAACTTGGCTTTCTTGACACAAGGGATGGATGATGTGTCAGGTTGTGGACATAAAGTATAGCATCATATTATGCTAATTCTTGTCATGCTTATGCATGTAATCTGATAGTATAAAACAATGTGACTATCTAATATGTAAAAGTAGTAAGTGTCTCTTACTACTTCTGTGAGGAATATCCACTACTAATTCAGAGGGTGAGAGTTGTACAGAGGCAGTCTGTAGTAGAACAACTGTATTAAGAAAGCTAATGAAATAAGGTGGAGTACTGGGTTATTCTGCTTCCGTGCCCAGAGCTAGCTCTTGATATGGCAAACTAAGCCATGGAGTTCCTGCACAGAAAATTCAGTGCTGTTTTATGTGAGGAAATGATCTCTCTCCCAGGAAAAGGCATTACAGATTTCTTCCGGAAGTATGTGAACAATATGAGAAGAAGGTAGCGTTTTCCTTAGAAGGAGGCATTTGTGAGAGGAACACCAAAGTTCCTGGTGAGTTGATGAGCATGATGTTGAGGACAGAACTAATAAGCAGATGGAGGAGCTCTACCTTTGTAAAATGCCTTTCACCACTTGCCAGAGTAACAAATAAATGTTCGATTGCCATTAAGAAGGTAGCTCCAGCTTGCTAATGTATAAGTAGGAAGATAAATTATCAGTGTGTGAAGCAGGATCATCTTCTGAAACCCTGTAGTTCAGCATGTTCTCCTCGCTAAGCCTTTTAATCAGCCATCTGGATAGGGCGGACTGGGTTTGGAGAGCAAGAAAAGCCTGGCTCATCATGGAGAGTATTACAGCCATAAAATTCATGCACCTTTGATGAGAAGCTGCTGGTGGCATATGTTATCTGTGACTGTTGAACACACATTTGATTCGGAATACAACCACGGGGTTGTCAAGGATTTGATTGTTCTTTCTAAGCTGCCTGAGGAGTGTTAGACCCTATTGTTTTTGACAATGCACCTCAATTAGGTCTTAAAGCTAAAATTGGTAGTACATGCTCTGTGAAATTGGAGGAGCTGTGGTGGATTCCTCAGGGAACTCAGCTGCTTGTTTTAGGCTTAAGGATGATGTTTCTCCACGAGGGAGTCACCAGTCACAATAATTACATTGCTGTCTTCTCATAATATGATTTATTTAGATGTTGCCGTATGAATTAATTCTCTCTAATTGCTGCTCTTCTCACTGTAAATCAAGGTTTCTCGCTTTCTGGAGAGTAGTGAACATGATCCTACACTGAAGTAATTAGTCCAATTAGAAAGGAAAGCAGATGTGGAAAAGCAATTACTTTCAGGAATATGTCTGCTCCTATGTAGTCCAAATGCCATTCAATCAAAATGTAATAGTAGTTTAATAAAACATTGTTTTATTTGTAAGCTCTATCCAGCGTTAAGACTTCGCTGTCTCTTTTGGAGAAGCCAGTTTGGGCTGGCTTTGCGGGTGCTGAGCTTGCTTCCTACTTGTAGTTTACAGTTCTCTGAGAGAAGACACATGGAGAAATCACTGTGAGTAAGGGCGGGATCCCCTTCCTTCTTGGAGACACTGAGCTGCAGTGAGAATGAAATGAGCTTGGCATTCATACACTTGCCAAGGAAATAATCCAGCAGAGAATATTCCAGTAGAGGCGGAAATGGGTTATTACACTTGCACACCCCGTTTTGGGTGTGAAGCCTGTGGTGGGACTCACCCTGATGCTAAAACCACATCAAAGGGATGAAATACCATGGGCGCTTCCCAGAGCTGGGTTGGTGCTCTGTTTTCCAGTCATTTGGGACTCGGGCACAAACTGGGCAGTAATGCCTATCAGCATCCAGATCATGTTTGACCCAAGTAATTTGAAAGTTGCTGTTGTAAAGATAACACAATATGACAGTATTAGTTGTGCTGGTGATGTGAGAGCCCAGTCTTTCATTGGGTACTCTACATGGAGCTGGACCCATCACTCTCGCACTCATTCTACAGCTGAGTTCTGCAGTATTTACCAGCAGCAACAAGGTTCCCTCACCCTGTTCAACTCATTGTAGTTGTTAAATGCAGCCTCAAGTCTCTGCTAAGAGAGAATGGCCACCGAACTGCAGCCAGCAATTGCAGTCATACTACATCAAAGCAATTCTGCAAAGCTTTAGTCTAATGAAGATTTCCATTAGGCAGAAGCCTGTGTAGTTGGAAGAGGTGTTCCTATGCCCATCATGTCTCACCCAGTTTGGAAACAGGATTTATTTAGGATGTACTTTGTTTAGCATACAGGAGTAATCAATAAAACATCAAGTGCCAGGAATGGAGGGAAACAAATGCTCGGCACTTCTCCCTATAATTAATTCCACAGTGCTGTTCCATCACAGCCCAGCACCAGGAGGGGCAGGACCAGAGAGCAGAGCAAACACAGCTTGTCTGTCTGCAGTGGGAGCCAAACAAAGTCAGAATGGTCTCTTTGGGGGTTGTTTTTTAAGCTCTTCATTAAAATACCTGCAGGTGAGTTTTGCATTGGGGGTTCACCCATCTATTTTCTTCTCTCAACTGCACAGAAGAAGAGTTCTCATAATTGGTCCATTAAAGGAGGTGTTAAAATGTTACTAATTGTCAAAGGCAATTAAATGTAGCAACATGTCACAGGTAAATTAACAAGACTCCAGGTGTTGGGAGAAAATTGCATTTATGTGGGTAGAAACCAATTACAGTCTTGGGTGGTTGTACAGTTCTGGTGGGCTCTGTTTTGCTTTGGGTTTCTGTTTTTAGGGGAATGTAGGTATGTATCAGCACCTGAGCTGGCTGCATTTGTAGAGTCTCTGATATGCTATGCATTGTATAGCCCTGATTTTGGAGATGCTTGAAATCCATAGCTACTGTTTCCTGGAAGATAATCCATTTTCTAGCCAGGCCTGTGTATCCAGACTGTTTTCAGACTTGCTCTGGTCCAACAGAGCCAGAGCTTCTGCCAGTTTGTTACTTCCCAGACTAAGAGGTTTTAACAGGTTTAAACTTAAATAGAGAAGATTTAGGTTAGATCTAAGGCAGAAGCTCTTCCCTGTGAGGGTGCTGAGGCGCTGGCACAGGGTGCTTTGAGAAGCTGTGGCTGCCCCATCCCTGGCAGTGTTCAAGGCCAGGTTGGACACAGGGGCTTGGAGCAAGCTGCTCCAGTGGAAGGGATCCCTGCCACCGGCAGGGACTTGGAACTGGATGAGCTTTGAGGTCCCTTCCAGCCCAAACAAGTCTGGGACTCTGTAAGAATTACAGGTTAGTCTGTGTGCTCGGATCCTTGGCAGGAATAATAGAGCTACTGCTTGGAAACGTAGTAAGAATAAAAGCATTGAGAGTACCGCGATTCCTGCAATGATTCGCATGCAGCAGTAGTGGAAGCATCTATAATACCCTGCAGCTACGTATTTTTATTGAGTAGCACATCTAATTAATAGCAAGATTTGGTAAAAACATTGTGAGGGGGAAAAAAATGCCCACATCCAGTTTAGCTTCTGCTTATTTGTGCATCTTATGCACTATACATACAGCCTATTGTAGCGTGGCTTTAAGTTTTGCATTCACTAAAGTACTAATTTGTCTGTGATTATGGCTTCTATACTTCTCAATAAAGTTCTTGCAGATACTTCTTATTACAAATGGTGAGAACGCTGTTATCTGTGCTTCATGCAGAGCTATTTTCAGGCAGACCTGCAGTGCCCCAAACTTGCTGCTGAGAATATTCAGTGTTAATCTTTGAATGAGTATCGTGGGGTTTATTTCTGGTTCCAATTTAACAGACAAGATCTGGAGTTACAAACTTGGGGGTGGCCAGCAGCTGTATGGCTCCTGCCAAAGCCCATGGCATGCTGCCCTCCCCCTGCAGCTCCCAGCACTGTGATGCTGAGAGAGACCACAAAAGGGTGGAACTATCACATGGGCCCATAATTATCACTCTTTGTTCCTTTTCTCTTCCTGATGTATTAGATGCCCTCCCTGCAAAGAGATGTGTGATTGTGTGTATGTGCACACGCGTGCTTGAGGGTGGGTGAAACCCTAATTATATGTTATTAAAATATTATGATTTTTTTCCTTTTCCAAGCTGTAGCAACGTGCAGCACCTCCCTGATGCCTGGTGCAGCTGCCTTTGACAGGCACTTGCAAAGTTGTCCTCCAGGTGCTGCAGCAGAAGTCTTTTGACACAGTGTCAGTAATTAAGTGTACAATTAAGAGAATGTCTGCAATTAAATTCAATCAATCAGTCAATCAAAGCTACATTTGTAAAGGGTTTCTAAAGGGCCTCTTATCCAAACCTCCCCTCAGCTTCAGAGCTCTGCGAAGTTAACACCACACGCAAGGCAGTGTTTATCTGAAGCAAGTCAAAGAAAGGGCTTGTGAGGTTTGTATGGAGGCCTTGCTGCCTCCTGGATAGAAATTTACTTTAGGTAAGGAATTTAGGCAAAGCATTGAAATGCAACTATTAAACAGGTTGAAAACTGCTGGCTTTTCTAGGTGTGTCCCTGGTCTTTCAGCTTGGCTCAATAGTATTCTCACCTTCCTATGGGTGAGACTTCCTATGGACTCAACAAGGACAGATTTTACTGGGTTTGTGCCATTTCAGGCGTCTTGTAGCTCATGCCAGTGGTGTTATTTGATGGGGAAATTGGAGTGGCTGTGCACTTGCTGCTTTTGTGCTGCCCAGTAAACACATCTTGAGTGAAAGCATTGCCCTGCTTGGGGTAGTTACATGTAATGATCTTCCTTACCTGTGCCGGTTACAGCTTAGACTGTGCTTGGGGTGTTGTGCTGCACCTCAGCACAGCAGATGCTTGCACATGCAGAGAATTCTGTTGTGGCTTCTGAGCCAAAGGCCTTGCTGGAGGTGGAGCAGCTCACATTTCACAAGGTGAAATAATGAAGCTTCCAAAGTGCTTGTTCGTAGCTTGTGTGTCTTTGTAATGGGAGTTTAAGAAATGCCATCTCTGAAGTTGGAGCAGTTGGCCTGCTTCTTGTTCTTGCTAATGTGCTCTTTTTGAGAGTGACATCTCTCTTGATAGACTTGGCTACCATGTTTCGTATAATTATAGAATCCCAGCCTGGTTTGGGTTGGAAGGGACCTTAAAGCTCCTCCAGCTCCAACCCCTGCCATGGGCAGGGACC
>JAVHNF010069726.1:1604-12241 GCA_034783455.1 Micropsitta finschii | reverse complement strand
GGCAGAGCATGAGGCCCACAAAGTCCTTGGTCAGACTAAACATTCTGAGCAGTAACTATAAACATCGGTGTTATCGGTACCATTCCCAGGCCGAAAGTCGAAAACATAGTGCTGCACCAGCTACTAAGAAGAAGAAAAAATGACTGCTACTGCTGAACCCAGGAGAAGAAGGTGGAAACAGGGATGGGTAACCTGGCAGGAATAGAGAGACACTGTCTAGTCATGAAGAGATACAGGAAAGCCAAAGCCCACCTGGAACTGAAGCTGACAGGGGATACCAAAATCCGCAAGAAGGGATTCTGTAAGCACATAAATGGCAAAAGGAAGACTAGGGAAAATGTGGACCCACTACTGAATGGGGGAGAGGCCCTGATGGCCCAGGACATGGAAGAGGCACAGGTACTAAATTCCTTCTTTTCCTCAGTCTTTTACTAGCAAGGCTGGCCTTCAGATGTGGCAGACCCCAAAGACTAGGGGAAAGTCTGGAGCAAGGAAAACATACTGTTGGTGGAAGAGATTCAGGTTAGAGAATGCTTAAACAAAATGGACATACAGAAGTTCATGGATCCTGGTAGTGTGAATCCACAAGTACAGAGGGAGCTGACAAATGTCATTGTGAGGTCCCTCTCAATGGTCTTTGAGTTATCATGGTGACCGGAAGAAGTGTCTATGTAAGGGAAGAAAGCAAACATCACTCCTGTGTTCAAGAAAGGCAAGAAGGAGGGCCTAGAGGACTACAGACCAGTCAGCCTCACCTTGATCCATGGGAAACTGATGCAATAGCAGATCCTGGAAGTAATTTCCAGGCACATGAAGGAAAAGGTTATCAGAAGTAGACAGAATGGGTAGAAAAATGAGCTGACTGGAATCTCATGCAGTTCAACAACGACAAGGGATACATCCTGCATCTGGGGAAGAATAATCCCATGAACCACTACATAGTGGGGGCATAAAAGCAGGTCTGCAGGAAGTTACCTGGGGTTGTGGTTGCAATCAAGTTGAACATGAGCATGGCAAAATGCGCCCTTTCCACAAAGGGATCTAGTGGTATCCTGGGCTTCATTAGGAGACTGATGCCAGGAGGTCCAATGAGGTGATCTTTGCCCTCTATTCAGTATTGGTGAGTCCTCACCTATAGCGCTGTGTACAGTTCTGGGTACCGCAGTACAAGATAGATGTGGAGCTACTGGACAAAGTCCAGTGCAGGTTCACTAAGGCGATGAAGGGACTGGAGCATTTCTGCTATGAGGAAAGACTGAGAGAACTGGGACTGTTTATTCTGGAGCAGAGAAGGCTCAGGGGGATCTTATAGACATGTACAATCATCTCAAGTGAGGGCATGAAAAAGGAACCAGGCTCTTTTCAGGGGTGCCCAGTGACAGGACTAGAGGTGATGGGCACAAACTGAAACAAGTGGGTCCCTCTGAACGTCAGGCAAAACACTGTAAGGGTGCCTGAGCACCTGCAGACATTGTCCAGGAGTGCTGTTAGTTCTCCACTCTTGGAGGTATTCAAAAGCTGCCTGAACATGGTCCTAAACAATTGGGTCTAAGTGCTTCTGCCTGAGCAATGGGGTTGGACTAGGTAACCAGAAGTCCCTTCCAACCTCAAACATTCTGTGATCCTATAAGTCAGCTAAAGTTAATACATGTTCCATTAAATTCAGTAGTATTCCCACATCTAAGTCCCACAAACTAAAAATTATCTAATATTTTAATGTGATAAAAGGAATACATATTTGGGAAATTTCAGATTATTTTCTTTATATTCAGTGTCTCAAAAAAACATTGACACCTATGGAAAAGCAATCTATTTAAATAATGAGAGGTATATGGCTGTGCATATTTTAAGCACATCCTAATTAAATATTCTATCATGAATAAAAGCATGAGTACTTAATTCATTGTTGGCTTCCTAATTGGTGCCCAGCTGACATGCAAGACAATAAGAGCACCAAGTTGGTTTTAGTGATGATTAGAATCATGGCCTCTTACCTAGCTGTAGAATAACTGTAACATTTGGAGATGAACAGTCTAGTCCTGTAGTTTTAGCTGTGCTGTGTTTAATGCTGTAATTGTGAATGGACAGTCAAGGAAAGAATTCTGGTACATCCTTACTGTGTTTAACTACAAGGGAGACTAGACAGGACTTTAAGTCTTATTAGTGTTTAGTAGTGAAATGCATGCCCCTGTATCACATCACTCAATCATACTTTTGGGCCTTATAGCTTTTGTATTCCTCCCATTCAAAATATTGAATGGACAGTCTATGCCATCAGGTAGTTGTATTACATACTTCTAACGAATAGTGAAAAAGGCAATATAAAGAAATCTATACTCCCCTTGCTGAACTGGCACCCTGCTGAGCAAGTGTCTCTTACTCTAGGACAGCCATGTTACATTTCTGAAAGAATTTTCTCATAGAAGTTTAAAGAGACTTGTAACAAAAAAGCTTTTTGGATTTTTTTTTTCCTGTTATAGAAAGTGTTTAAAAACATAATTGTCCTTTAGAAAAGATATTCTATTTTTCGTACTTGATTAGCAGTACAATGTAAACATATTACTCATGTTTAATTTATTAAATTACTGAATATATGCGTATAGGTGCCTCAGTGTCCCGCACTAAATCATTACTTTAATGTAGAAGATATTTGTGTAGAGATGTGACATGATGATTTCTTCAGAAAGACTAATGTGGAAAACAGCTATATACCAAACATCCCATTGCAATTTCATTGGAACTGCATACACCTTAAAATTAAGCGTGTGTTTCCAGTGAACTGGGGACCTAAGCAGAAAAGTGACAGAAAGATGAGATATAGTCAAAATACATAGTTCTAGGCATATATTTCTCTGAGTACTATGTAGATAAAACTTCAAAGCATTAAATTTTATACAAGCAAGAAATTTTGGAGGTAATGTTGTTTCAGTCTTTGTTCTCTCTAAATCTTTTTTCTTTCCTGTTTGTCTTGTCATCTTTCTGATCCTTCCTATTTTGTGTTTATTTACAGTCCCTTTCACATAACACTGAGACCTTTAGTGTTTATGTGGTCAGATAGCTCTGGACAATGGGATTCTGTTAGACAGATTCTCACTTCACAATAAATGAAACAATATACAGGTGTAATAAGCATATTTTATATGTTATACATTTGTTGTGCTACATTATTAAGTTGTAATGATGCCTTGATACCCAGGTGTTTGCCCATCAGAACATCTTTTTTTTTTCTTTTTTTAAATATACACAAAAGAGACTGGGAGCTGAAAGTTCATCTGACTGTTAATTATAGACTGAATTATTATCATGACAAGACTTAAAACCTGTTGTATGGAGTCCAAACAATATTGGTTAATGCACATCATAATTCTGAAAATGGAACTGGGACTGAGTAGAGCTTGTAGCACTTATCACTTAAACAATCACTGTAAAACTTCATAGGGTATTTATAATACTGTGTTTAGCATGGTGTCAGGTTTCATTAGTTGATGTCTGCCTGTTGAGTAATGCGTCTTTGTTATTGACAGTTATTTAGCTTGGAAAAAAAGCCCAGATAATTTTTACAAGTTTTAGAATTAATCAGTCTACATAGCATTTAGCAACAGAAAAGCAACATTGCTCAATTTTTATGAGTAAGGATAGGTTGATGTTGAACAATTTTGGGGGCAAAGTTCCGTCAGCCTAGTCCACTAGTCTTATGAGACTGATGATGTTGAATCTGCCATTTTTTATGCGCTAAAATCTGCTGCCACCAGAATTTCATCTCTTAATGTCAAGGACTGCTTTGGCAGTAAGACAGGGGTCTTATTGTGGATCCGAAGAAAAACAATTTTGGCGCCAAAAGAGATGAAACAATCGGTGCCTAAGGTCAGCTGATGTTCTTGCCAATTGCTTCATGGCATAGACCCTTCTAAATCTTTCCTTTAAAATCTTCCATCAAAAGATTGGAATACATTAATCTTGTTCTTTACTACTCAACAGAAAGGGTAAGTAGTTAAGTATTAAATTTTAAACTGTTTTTCTCATGAAAAACAAAGACTTTTAAAACTAGCATTCCTGTCTTTGAACAAAGTAATATTCTACTTTCATGCCTTTCTACCTGAGCTGATAGCTATTTCATGGATTTGTTTTAAAAATTGAGTTAGTTATTTTCTGTTAAAACATGCCTAATTATGAAGAACTAATAAAATCCCAGTGCCTTTAAGAGAAACTACAGAATACTTTCTTTCCTACAGTTTTATCTAGTGCCTGGTGAAATTAGCAAATGATAATTCCTGCTTACATCCCTAACACGTATTGTTATAATCTTTGTGCTTGGTGTTATCTGGCTACTTTCTTTGCAGAACTCTCTGAATTAGTTTCTCTTTGTTTCTGTTTCTTTTGCATGTACCTATACGAAGACAATACCTACCTAAATTTTTCAGTCCTTGTGTGCCTAGTAAGGGTATTAACCAAATTTGTACCACCACCTTATTTAATCTATTTCTGTCCTAGTATTTCTTATCAGTTTCAATGGTGAATTTAGTAAGATTGAAGGTGGAAAATTGCTAATATGCTTAATGTAATTGTACACATTTTAATACACTCTACAAGTTGATAGGGAATTGTCTTCATAAACATCCTGTAGAACACTGTTTAGGTCATGTTTATGGGGAAGGTCATCTTGGGGCACAAGTTGAACTCTCTGTGGTAAAATACTATGCAAGCACACAGAGTTGATTGTGTATGTATGAAAGGGGAAAGTACTAGTAGTGATATTTTCAGTTGCTTTGATTGCCAGTTTATACTGCCAGAATATTCTCTAGTGGCTTTGCTTTCCTTATTCATGGGCACAAAACTGAGCCAGAATCAAGCACTCATCTGGAAGCTGGCAACAGATTTTGTTGGCTTGCCCATTTCTTTTGATAAGAAGGGCTTTGTCCCTTAGCATAAGATATGGTTGACCTTGAGTTGTCTGCAATGTTGTTAATGCTGAAGAAATGACTGACAAACCGCAATTATGGAGAAACATGTGGTTGTTGCTATTCTCGTGCTCTCATCAGGTATTGTTACACATTTGAGGTCAGACTGTGAAAGGTAACATTCTGGATGAAACAATGAAAAGGAAATAGCATTATTTTCAAACTCTTTATTCATGACTGCAGGTATTTTCTATATGATTTGCCCTTTCTATCACAGTGACCTCTACAGACATGATGATGAAAAATATTAACATAAAAGATAATAACTGATAGCTGGTATAAGAAGTTATTCATAAACACTAAGCTAAAAGCAGACAAATAATTGCATGAGCGGTTGTTGGCATCACAGTAAGTATAAAGTCAGATCTGGTTTTCAAATTTACTAGTATAAGGACTCCCTGCTGAAAATATGTACCAGACGCAGGATTTTCTCAAGGTTAAATGTGATTGTAGTGCACGCACACATACAAATTGAAGACAGATTAAATCACAAAATAATGAGATATTTTCAAAAGGTAGTATACTACTCTGATTATCCTCTCTATCTTTAAGATATGCTTATGTGTTAAGTCTTTATACACTATGCTTATTGAGAAACTGCATTTAAACTGATATGTCATTGAACTTGAGGGTCTGTGCATTTTATTGTATTGCCTGCAGAAAAAATAATTTCATGTAAAAGATCTACAATTTTACTTCTGTGTATAAGCAGTCAGAATTAACTTTTTTTTTTTTTTACGGACTCCTCACACATCTGCAATAAGATAATGAAAATCACAGGAAGATATTAATGAAATGGAAACTACTGTAAGAAAATGAAATAGATATGAATAAGTAACATTTTGTGTTCCATACCAAAACCATATTAGTTTGAATTTATTGCTGTCAAAATCAGTGATTTTAAAACTTCAAAATAGTGAGGCGGATCTTTAAAAAATAGTTTATTATCTCTCTAATATTATGGAGTGATGGTTTAACCCAGAGGGGAAATAGTGGACTGGTTAGATTGCCGTAGCCAGAGAGTCTCTGAAGGCCATGTCCACTCTAGCGATTTGTCCTGGTGCAGTAAGAAATATGTTGTATGAATTGCCCAGTGGTATCCATTTGTCTTATGCTAGTTCAGATCTCCAAGTAGTGTGCACAAAATGAAACAAAAATTCCTTTTTGAGGAAACTGAATCAGAAGTCATGATCCAAATATGTTCCAGTGCTAGCACTTTTACGTTACACATCCTTTTCTGCAGTGATTTAACAGAAAGTATCTGGGAAACAAAACCAAGTTAAAATTAAGTTATGTCAAGCTAGTGTTGAATGAAATGATGGAACTGAGTGCATAATCTGATTCAGGGTGATGCTACAAATAGTTAATTTTCAAATGAACTCTGTTAAACAAAGCAGATTCTACTGTATACTGTACTTGGTCCCAGCTTCAGCTCAGAAAAGACTGAATGCTTTCCCCATTCAGAGTAACACCATATTGTGCTATCCAGAAGTTTTTCACATGCCTCCCCCAAAACAGTTCTATGCCTTCAAGGCATAACTAGAGCTCACTGAAAAGCTGTTCCTTTAAAAAATGCTCATTGAAAGATGCAGTTTCATTGAAATGGAAATGTACACAGTTTCATGGATTAAAAAGCCAGAAGGGAGTACTGTGATCATGTAGCCTGGCATGCTGTACAACAGAGACCTCATGGCTGTCTTAGTTTCTTCCCATTTGAACTAGGTCATGTCTTTCTAAAGATAAAAATCCCCTCCACCTTGTTTTTCAAAAAGCATACTTCAATGATAGAATCTACCATATTTTTCAATGAGGTGCTCCTCATTGTTAATTATACTGTTAATTCCAAGTTTGTCTGTCTTCTCTGGGTGTTCCCTGGGTTATGCCTCTCTCTGTGAGATGGAAATTAATCTTCCTATGTATATATTTACAGACTGTAATTATCCATTGTACTAAGGAGGTGAAATTTCTTGATTCTCTCACTTTTAGGTCATGGTTTTGAGTACTTTGATGGTTATTTTGTGAATACTTAGCTACTCACCAATGTTATTGTTTGACTTGCGGATGCAGAAATTAGATGCATCATTTGAATAGTGAAGTAGCCGATGCTAAGTAATGTCTCTGTTCTTGCTTGAGAATCACATTTTTGTAAAACCCTGTTCACATTCTTTTTTGACCGAGATTAAGAAAAGTTTGGAGCTATCCAGATGGTCAAAACCTGCAGGGAGCTCTTTGCCTGACAGCTGGTACTGTAAGCTTATAGGTGTTTATAGTTTACAGCTCTGTTGTCACCTTTGGTGATCCTAGATCAGACATTGTATTCTTCCTTGATGCCAAGTCCTTTTAATTACAGTAATTCTGGGAGAAGTTAAGTTTTCAAAAAGAGACCTAGGACTGCATTTCTTATTTACTTAAATACAGTCTTGGGTCTCTGGTTTTGGTTTACTTAAAGCGAATAACAGTTTGGGATTAGTTTATCCAAACAGCAGCCTTCCGGAAAAATTAAAAAATCTGAGGAAGAAGGGGAAGGATTACTCTGATGACGTAGATGACATCATCGATATTGTGTTACTATATCCTTTCTGTGTGAGAGTTCAGTGGTTAGAGCAGTCAACCCAAATGTGAGAGATCTTAGCTCACTTTCTTTCTTTGTCTCAGGAAAGACAAACTTTCATTTCCTGTTCTCCATGAGAGTACCACATGGACAGAAAGTGATTTTGCTGTCTGCCAGCATGTATATTTGTTTCATGTAAAGCTGAGTAGATGCATGAGTTCAGCAGAGTACTTCAGAATATCTCCTTTATTCCTTAGCTAGAGCAAAGAATCACATTGATCTAGGAGATCTCACCTCTTTTTGAAGTCTCTTGGCCACTGAGACAATTATGTTGCAAGATTTTTAGTGTGGGGTTTTTTTGTGTTGTTGGTTTTTGTTTGTGTTTTTTTTTTTTTCCTTTGCGTTCCTTTTTTTGTTTGTTTGGTTTTGAATTTTTTCTGATCACTATTAAAAAATTAGAATTTCCCATTTCTTGAAAAAATATTCTCACAGCTGTGTTCTTGGTGTACCGTGGATACTTACTAATTTTTAAAAAGATAGATCTTATTAATATTTAGAATGCAATTCAAGGACTTATTTTGCAGTACAAATATGCTATCTCTGAGAACTTCCCTTGTAGTGTATGCCAATAGTACAGACAAGCATTGAAGTGAAGTTAGAAATGGATGGTGTTTGAGATAACATTAGATACGTATATACATATGTATGTTATAGCAACATATTATCTTTCTAAAAGACAGAATCATATGCCAATTACAAACAGTTTGGTCTTTGCAAAGGAACAGTATTTCTTAAGGAAGAATGTGACAGGTATATTATAGAACCAGTAGTATCATTGGCCTATTTTCAGTTATTTACAACTTGCCTGAAAATTTGTCCCAAAATTTTACATATTGGTGTCTGCCTCAGCTAGCGTATAGTCATTACAGCTACAAAGGTCCCATCATTTCAGAGAAATAAAAAAAAATATAAAAAAAAAGGGAAGAAGAAAGAAAATTGATGCTATTTTCCATTATTTTCCCTTTAAATAATTCATTGTCTGTGTGCTTTGACATGGAACTAGTTTCGATATCAGTAGTATGACTTGGTTGCCCAGGAGAAAACGTCTCTATCCAAAGCTTCCACACTTGGTTCTTCATTCCCTATTCCCTGCCATCAACATTTATTGTCCTTTGAAAAATTGCGTTTTGTAAGCTCAGTGTAAGTCAGCAGAATTCCTTGAACTGAAATGGTAATACTCTGTCATCACTAAGCACTTTTGATCCTCTCATAGTTGGTAATTGTAACAGATAGCAATGGCATATACTTCCTCCCTTTGTATCTCCTACATCCAACACGACCTTGTGCATCAACCCCAGACATTCAGTTGTCTTATCACTGCTAGCACCTCTGCTGTTCCTACTGAGCTACTGAACATGATTCAGAATAAATTTCCTCCTTAGTACAGTTTTGAGCCAGAATAGCTGTGGGGCATTGGAATTGTGAGTTGCAATGCAGTTCCTTTCATTTGGGCCAATGCTATCCCTAGCCTGGCTGCTGGTGCTTAGGTAAGCCTGGTGTTGATAACTGAGCATGTTCTGAAACAGAGACTTTAAAGAGAGTGAGGGGAACTTACTGGAAATTGTAAGAAATTGAGAGAATGGTGAAAAAGACTCTTTGGAGTTGGTTTTAGGCTGAGGAGCTGAAACAGAGATGAGAAAGCTGGGAGTTTCATTTGCCTATGCATTCACTACACAGGTGAATGTAAGAGAGGAACATGCTTTCCAGAAGGATTTCACAGATATTTATGGACAGCACAGGACAAAATGTCTAGAACCTTGGCTTTGATTTCAGGCTTTGGAGGAAAGTCCATGTGGCTTGGACTTCCCAGTCCACCTCAATTTTCCTGATGTCTACTGTTCCACCCATATTACCTTGGCCATGGGTCTTTATCCCAGTTAATCCAAACCTTTTATATCTCTCACCCACTACTGTGGCTTCCCATTATGGCCTATTTCTCATCATGACCATGGACCTCTTCAAGCATGCGCACTTCTTGTCGTCTTCTCAGCAAATTTCCCTCCCTACCATCTATGTGGCAAAGGCTTTCTGATCTCGTATAGGTACTAAACCAGGAGTTCTTATCTCTGACCTCTTTTTGTTTCTTTTTTTCCAGTTTTTGCCCAGCTAATCTTAAATTTATCCACATCCTTTGGCATACTCTTTCCTAACTCCTTTTTCTGTCCATCTCTTACAGTTTTCCTTGACCAGACAGTCTTGACCTTTTCATTCCCTCACAGTTAAGCAAATTCCAGTAAAAATTCCCAGACTACAATTTATACAATTTAGATTAAATATAAATATATTAAATACAGGTCTCAGTTCAACTGTATTTCAGCTTTGTTGGGCTGCTGTTTGAGAAGTAACCTGCTTTCTGTGTTGCTCATTTTTTGCTCTGAAACATGAATTTCTACATTTTCATGTCACTTGTTATCCAAGTCTTCATAATCTTAATTGTCATATTTTTTACAATCTTATAGAGAAATAAGAGATGAAAGAAAGTCATGTTGTCCATATAAAATAATTCCACATATGCAAATTGAAAAACTTAGAACGTAGGTTTTTTTCAGGCTACTTATATGCTGTGTATTAACTCCTGTATGTTGAAAGTAGAACTTTTCAGGATTACATTTGCAGCTATGTTATCAGCATTTCTGCAAAAGATATTTAAGAAGTAAGTTGGGACAGGATATATGGGGGTACAATTAATGATGCCTCAGAGAAGCTGGGTTTAAGTGCCTTATCAGTGTAATTAAGGCATTCTGTGGAAGGACACAACCCAAGTTTTCTAGGGAAGCTATCACTTATTTCGAGCATGATACCGTCTTTTCAATTGTGCAGTTATTTATTACACAATTTCCAGGTGCTGCAGCAAATGAAATAAAAATTCTACTTACAATCATGGTTTCCTATCAGATTCATCCTGAGCATTAAATGAATCTGGAGTTCCCTAGGAAAGAACAGTGGATGTTCATGAAGCACTACAGTGCTGTTATTTAAAGGTACAAGAGAGGCTGAATTACTTCAGGATTGGTGGATATAAATCTATTTTGAATGTTTAATATGCAATCCCACTAGCATTCTATTAA
>JAVHNF010069725.1:20170-31740 GCA_034783455.1 Micropsitta finschii | reverse complement strand
TAGGCCCACTACTGAACGAGGAGGGTGCCCTGGTGACAGAGGATATAAAGAAGGCAGAGGTGCTGAATGTCTTCTTTATATCCATTTCAGGAGAAGTTAGATCAGGCTTGGTGAAAGAGGGGAGGAGATGGGGATCAAGGATGAAAAGGAGAGGTCTCCAAAATGCTGTAGAAATCTGAGAGCGAGTCAGAGCACTCGCTGTTAAATGCCACTGAACTCCAGGGAAGTCGAAAAAATCACTGTAAATCAAATTTTGGAGCACAGATGTCCATATGGGTTCAGAAACTGCCAACTCAAGGAGTATGTGTGGGAACCAGGTCCTGGGAGCAGAGTCCCATTTTGTTCCTTGTGCTACTGCTGCTTTTAGGCAGGATCTCTAGACAAAAATACTTCAAAACCCTGGGAGTAGGGAGCAGAAATTAATGGCCAAAACATTAGGTCATGATTCCATGTGCTTTTTTTGTATCTACTTTTACAATCTACTTTATTTTATGCTGATCCTTCTTTGACAGGAGACCTAGAGTACAGCCATGTCCAGAATACCCTTGCATAGCTGGGTGGTTAGTACACTGCTGTGAGAGCCAGGAATTTGGGGTGACTCTGGAAGAAAAAGGCCAATAACTATGAGCCTCCTATTTGCCATCTAACTGGAATTTATGAAAGAAGAACTGGCTTCCATGTCTTCTGCCCTTGAAAAAGCAATGGCTTTTCTATTCACTCTCCAATGTGGCAGATGCATCAGGTGTGGCTTTTGTTACTCTGAAGGGCTAAACCAAAATCACCAGTCTTCTTGCAGAAGAAAGTGATGGTGAAGTCTTGAATTAATCCATATTTTTATTTCTAAGGGACACTTTTGATCTGTCCTTCTGTTTTTATAGCTTCTATTAAATATGGTTTTGGTTTGGATGCAAACTTCCAGTTCCTTTTGCTAAACACAGAACACAGTGTTGGCCAGTCTTCCTTGTGTGTTTCTTGGTGTGCTTTTGTTTCCCCAACAGGTCTGTGGCTTAGCTCTGCACAATCTATTAGCCTCCCACTTATTTCATCTGTCCCATTATATCTGCTTTTTCCTCCCTGCAGTCTGAAGAGTATCTTGAACAACTGATGTCATCTCCAATCCTGTTTTTCATTTGTATCATGGATGTTGCTAACCACTCTAAATAAAAATACAACACGATTCTAATGTGCTAAGGAGCTCCACGGATAACCATATGCTTTCAAAACGATACTGATTTTGTTTATATGCAACATAATCTTTTACAGTTCTTAGTCTTTATTTGAACCATTGCAAAGTGGATTTTTATGAAAGGTATTATAAAGGACTCCTTGTTTTTTCATAACAGATTTGAACATTAACTGATCAGAGTTCAGATAAATAGTCTTTACTCTCCATTAAAATATTAAAAAGCCTTTGGTAGGAAACTGGCGTAAAGATCCTTCATTCTTGTTTAATGAACACTTGTTGGCAAGTATAACACTTTAATAGCTCTGCAGAATGAATTTTGTGTGAGCATCCTCCATTTCCCTGTCAGACACTTGTCCAGGTGCTGGGAATTTATTGGGGGAAGCATATTTTTACTCATTAGTTCTGTATTTGATTACAGAACAGTAAAATATGAACCACTAAGTCCCCGAGGCATAGCTGTGTACATTGAGATTAGTAATTGCATGTCATCGTGTTTTCCATTGGAATTTATATGGACAGATAGGATAGGTGCTTCTTAAGTAGCTTTAAAAGCAAAGCAAATTTGTATTTAATCTTTTTTGCAGGCCTATTTTCCCTAATGGAGTAAAGGTTAGGCTAGATGATACATTTTAAA
The DNA here is from genome assembly GCA_034783455.1 of Micropsitta finschii. Classification (NCBI taxonomy): domain Eukaryota; kingdom Metazoa; phylum Chordata; class Aves; order Psittaciformes; family Psittacidae; genus Micropsitta; species Micropsitta finschii. The sequence goes on along the minus strand of JAVHNF010069725.1, from coordinate 29,920 downwards.
TATGGTTTTAATTTATTTTTCTCTTTCTTTTTTTCCTCCCGTTCCCTTTGTTGAAGTATGAGGTTTCCTTTCTGACAGACTAAAGGAAATATATTGTAGTTGAACAATCTGACTCTGTATGAGCTAATATAAACAGAAGGAAAGAATTGTGGTGTTGTCAGCAATGGCTCTTTATGAATCTATGTTTATACAAAATATGTAGACAGTGTTTTTATTTTTAAGCACCTTTTTATGCTGGAGGTGTGAACGAAAATCATGTAGCAGCTGTAAGGACAAATGGTATTCAAACCAAAGAAAAGAATGCCATTTTATAATGTCTTTAGGATGCCTGTTCTTCAGGAACAGCTGAAACTCCAGTTAAAATTGTGCACGTGAAGAAAACCCTCAACAAAAAACCTGAAACTAATCTGAAAGATTTCATCAGTTTGAAACATGAACTTCCTTTGCATCATGTCGAAGGGTTAGATGATGCCAAAAGTGCCGTCTTCCGCTGTATAAAAGTGCTCACAAATGCGTTTCCCAAAACTGAATGTAACGATGTACTTAATAGTCACAAAACTGGCACATTTGATAATAAATGTTCCTTACTGAGTTTTTGCTGATGCAGTATAGTCTTAAACAGAGAGGAATGTTAACAAGTACTTGAACCATCAGCTGTTTGGAAACTAACCCTTTGCTGGTGTGAAATACCTGTGTATTGAGCAGTATGTAGCTAGAGGCCTCTGTTAGCATATCGTTGGTGTGAGAACTGACATGGTGAGAGTTCCTGGCTTGTTGAGTGCATATGTCTGTACAGGGCATGCAAGTGTGGTTGTGTTCAGTGGGGAGCCAGTTCCAAATGCAGATATAGTTCTTCTGGTCCCTGAATCCCCCACTGACATTGTGATCAGTAGATGTATATTGGGTGCCACTTGAACAGGAGACTGCAGAAGCAGGTCACTGAGTTGCGATGCCATTTCATCGGTGGCTCTTCAGTCAGAATAGCTGATAGCACTTGCTCTAGTGCACATTGTGCATATCTGTTGCTAATGCCATGTACCTAGATGTTCAAAGGGGTTGAAGATGATGAGAATAATATGCAATTTATGCAAAAAGAGATTTTCAGGGTCTAAGATTTCCAAAGTGTCTATTTAAAACTAGAATAAGAAGACTGTATCTTAACCATGAAGAAAAAGTGCAGTAAAAATAGGTAGGATATTTCAGTTGGAAAAAACAGTGTTCAGAATGAGTAGTAAATAATTCTCTATTTTTCACAGTCATGTCCTATGGCAGTAGTGACAGGCTGTTTCTTTGCTGGTAAATTCCCACTGATTTCACAGAACATATTGAGTATACTACATGTTACAGAGCTGAGATTCAGAGGATTTTGAGGAAGAAAGAGATGTTGAAGGGTAATTGGAGCCACACAGGGAGAGCAGAGTAGGGATCAGGGTAGCAAAAGAAGGCTCAGAGGGGATTGTGGAGGCTCTGAGGAAGCTGAAAGTGGATCAAAGCAAGACAAATGGAGGTAGAAGGGATCAAAATACCAGGGAGAAGGAAAAGAGAGGATTGGAGCTATATAGGAATTTATAGAAAAATGTGTGATCAGACAGGATCAGACCAATTTTATACTAGCTGATACAAGGTAAGAGGAGCAGGAAACCAGGAGAGCTGGAAGAGGTATTTGGATCCTAAGTATATGGAAGAAGTAAAAGAGAAGCAGCGAAAGAATGGGAGCCAAATGAGGAAGAGCAAGTATTAGAGCTGCATGCAGCAGAAGTCAGGGTATCAGGAGAGCTGAGTGAGGATCAAAAGAATTACATGAAGAGCTATGAGGAAAGCCGGGAGTGGGTCGGAGGAGCTTACAGAGCTTTGGTCAGAGTGGCCAGAGGGGCAGAACCATGTGGCATGTTAGCCTCGTGCTCAGCATACTGCAATTAGTTCAAAAGCCCTTACAGAGCATCTCAAAGGAGAAAAGTAGAGAGAATATTATTAGCATGTTGTTATATGGCAGATTTGATTTATTAGCAGAAGCAAGGCTCTTACCTAATTTATCTACTCTGAGGATTTGGCTTGTTGGGTGTTGTCGTGGGTGCTGCTGCAGAATCCAGCAGTGATTTCTCAGTACGGCTGCAATCATAAGGCACAACCTAAGGACTTTAGACAGCTTTCCTTCAGAAGATCCCAGCATATAGAGGCTTAGGCCAGGGCCTCAGCATTATTTTAACAATTTGTCTGAAAAAATAAACTGGTATCTTGAAGCAGGCAGATCTCCTGGGGAAGTCTTCATGCAGGTGAATTTTACCTGAAGAACACTCTAATAAATGCTAGCTATTGTGGACTACAGCAGCATAGGGGTGATGCCTCTGCCTTGGTATAGCAAATGTGCCTCTGTCCTGTGTGCCTTTGTTACTAAACCACCAAGGTGGTTCATTTCATATTCATTTGCTATGGGCTAGCTACTTCTGACAGATACCATCACTTGCTGCTGCTGATGGTGAAAGTTTGTCAGTCCTCCCAGCACATAGTAAAGAACCTTTTTGAAAGGAAAACATTCTAAGAATGCACATTCTCATTTTGTCCTATTCATCCCCACTCGAAACCAAACTGAATGGCACTAATTATCACTTAAGGTAGTAAATCAGTTTCTCATTTGTGAAAGGAATGCTTCGTCTTGAGTTCCTTTGTTTTGTATAGCCAGAGGGCTATTAGAGATGGTATTGAACTTATAAGAATCATTTTAGCATTACTCCAGCACAAAGCATATTACAAACGGATAACCTTTTTTCCCTAAAAAGCCATGAATAACTATGGCTTTAAATTCAATTATTCTCTCTGTCCTCCTTCCTCCAACTCTAAAACCCATGTATTTGGAATCTTATTTTAAATTCAAGGCAATGTGCTGATTGACTGTACTGACTTAATTGTGTTAATGACAAGACACTGAGACTACATTGTTAGATATGTCGCTTATCATCACTATGTATTTGTCTCTGTTCTGCCAAGCTTGAGTTGTACTTCTTATACACTGTGGATTCAGCCGATCACTTAAACTGCTTCAGTGTTGAAATAACATTTTTACAAGTCCTTTAGCTGTAGTTCAAGAAAAGGAGTTCTTTCAGAGCATCATTAAACAGGATTCAAAGTTTGTCCTCACCAAGAGACTCAAGTTTGAGCACTCAGAAAATGCTCTTTGATCAGTAAAATGATTGGTGAAACTACTTTCTTTTCTGTCTCTTTTTTATACATGGATCCATTTTTCTCTCAAGTTAATGCCTATAATGCAGTTTCATCTACAAAATATCTCTTCTGTATGGTCACAACTGAGCTCCTGCATATCAACCTTTTGAAGTGTCTTGCTTAATGGAAAAGGATGCAATGGGAAATGCAGGCATTTTTATGCTGTGTTTCTTCTATGAGTCACCAAGGTTTTGACTTGTATTTCCTTTTAGATTATGTTTCACTGTGTAGTTGTGAATGTCCGTGTGGTCCTTTAGCAGATGCTTGATGTGAATGTAGTTCAGCAAATAGTAGTGTTTAAGCAATACTATAATCATGGGAGGTATCAAAAAGGATTTAAATTAAACTTGGTATCATTCTTCCCTAGCTCATTCCATTGTAAGAGAAGCATCATCATTAAAAGGTGAGCAGCAAATGAAATATGAAGTTAGAAGCCATAAGCAGGATGCACTTATTCAGGGATGGAAACCATGTTGGGGTTATTATTCCACATTGTGTGGGGATATACTTCTTTTGACTGGTGCTAACTGAAGGCTTCAGCCATCCTGATAAGTTCAGCAGTGATGTGGTTTATTGAGCATAATTTCATTTTGCTTGTTGTTTGTAAACCAGAATAGCATATGAAAAAGTTCATATCTGAAAAAGAAAGTTTAGATTCAGATCTACAGCTGTTGAAACTTTATCTCTTCCTTTTATGTTTGTCAACATCTGGACATCTTCATTACAGCACAGTTGTCCTTTCTTGGAGAGGGCCATACTTCCTGTATTAGTGATACCAAACTTGAAGTAATAAAAAGCTTGGACAAACTTTGTCAAGACTTATTTATATCCTGAAAGAGCAATTTTTAAAGGGACCTACAATAACTATAACATCCATGATGTTGCTGAAGAATAACAGAGGTGCTGATCTGAGGATAATGAAGTAACTGGTAAATTCAGTGCACATGTGAGCTTTCTTAGGTGTGACTGGGAAATTCTACCACCTAATTCCAGACTCCTACAGGCCAGTTTCAGTAAGACTAATTAATAATAATTGTTCTTACAGCAGCCATCAGTGTCTTGAACACAGTGTCAAATAATTACAAATATCCTAAAAACATCATGGGTCACTGCTGTTGTAATCAGGAGAGAACAACTGACATTTGTGATGGGGTCTGAGAGCAGTCAGATTTCAGTTAAGCTGGCACTGACTGCGCAGTAGTCTGGTATGATGCAATGTATATATGTGTTTGGATTTACAGTCTAACTTGCTAAGTCATTGTAACTGACTTACATGAAGTAAAGTGTCAGTAATACTGACTCAGTACATATGACTATCATATCACAATGATATTTTCTTTTATGGAACATTTTTTATGTAGCAATCAGCAAGCTTGTTAAGTTAATCAGAATTGCTAGTGTAATGAATCAGTCCAGTTATATTCTCATTTGTGGTAGTATTGAGAAATTAGGAAATTATATGTGCTTTGTCTGTCTCTGTGTACATACACCCAAGTGTATAGCATGTGTGTATATAGAGATACTTGTGTGTGGTAGACTATACATACATGCACGTACTTGTAGTACTATTTTGCCAGAGAAGCTATAATAGCTGACCTATTGCACTGCAGAGTTTTGAAAGGCTACTGTAATGTCTCCTTTGCTATTCTCTTGAGTAGTTGTTGCCTTTCTTTACGAAGTTTGAACTTAGGCAGGCAGGAGGAAGTGTTATCTATGGTGCTGGTGCAGTATCTTACACTTCAAAGTTGCTAAGTTCAAAATAGGGTTTTAAGTATTCCAAATGATCAGGTGCACTGACTGTGAGCAGTAAATGCAGCTTTAAGCATGGATAGTCAGTTGAAGATGCTCTGCAGCCTCCTACCATATGGAGGCTCCTACCAAAGACTTGAAAGATCAGGACTTTGGGTTACCTTTGAGATAGCGGATGCATCTGTCTCTTGTATATGCTGCAGACTTAACTCTATACCTCAATTTTCATGTGTATGTAAGAAGGTATATTTTAATATGTAGTGTCTTTTAGATCACCATTTGAAATTTCAAATGTTAAAAATCTAGGCCTGTATTTTGTAGCCTGAAACAGGCTGTTCACAGGGTGTAGGAGGAATGCAGGTACTTCTCCAAAGAGAGCTACACTGGTGGCCCTTCTGGTTTGTTTTATTTTGTGTAAATGTGGGCTTTGTTCCTGGAAACACAAGTGCCTACCTCTGTGTGTGTACATATAGTTCCACTGAAGTCTGGGGGGCTGCTGATAATCATTGAATTAAGTCTCTGATAAGCATTTCCAGGCTTAGAGACTTAAACTGGGGGTAAAAGGCAATAAAAGAAGATTCTCATTAAATCATCCTGTGTGATTTCTTCTCCTCTCCACAATACAATTCTGTTTCTTCTCGTCATTGAGATGTATTGCTTTTGGGTTTGTTTGTTTTAAAGATGGAAGCTCTATAAACCTTGGTAGTTATTTACTTTGGGCTCAATGTCCCTCCTGCGAGAAGCACAGATGTATTTTTCCCTTGGAAAAAAAAAAAAAAAAAGGAAAAAGAATTAATTTTTCAAGTTTGGACTAAGGGTTCATGTCAGAGATAAAAGAAAAAATAATTATTTGTGAGCCATATTAAACATTGGCCATTAAAAAGGAAATTGGAACATGTCATATCAAATATCTTGAGAGAGAAACAGAGGAGCTGAGAGGCACATTCCTTGAAGTAACTAGAAAGAGTCTTCTGGTGCAGTGGAGGCATCCTGGGGATCATCGACTTTAAGCAAAAATGATCAAGGCACCAGGGTACTTCCGGGGGATTAATGACTGACTGGGAGACCTGATGGCCTCAGGCAAAGCTGTAGGCCATTAACCCCAGCCAGTCCTTCCTTTTTCAGGAACTGCCCTGTGCCAAGGTCGTTTCTGCTGTTCTAGCTAAGGATGAATCTTTCTCGTAGTCTCAGGAGAGTCATGGGGTCCATGATTTTGTTGTTCTTTTCCTCTTTTTAATATCTGACTTATGACATATGGGGATATTTTCATTAGATTGCTTGTGCTATATAGTGAGAGAATAGTTTGCTACAGTTCTGGAACAGATATCATGAAGATTAGTACATGAACAGCCCACACGTATATTAGCCAAATGAGCATCAAGGGATTAATCATTACCCCAAAAGTATGAGGAGGTTCAAGACTGTTCGATTATTAAATTTGATCCCAAGAATCAAATTGCAGCCTTTAATAAAACTTTTTATTAGTGAAAAGAGTCTTGGATCTGTTTGGATGACTTGTACTCCCAGCGTCCTGTAGCAGAGTTTCAGAAGTCGTTATATGGCTTTTCACTTCCCTCTTACCATTGCTTTTCCCAGAGCCTGTACACGGTATGTATCAAAACTGCCTTTTTCCAGAGCCGTTTCCTTCATCTGGGAGAAGGTGCAACCTATCGGTATGTTTTTACTGCCAGCATCATCTGCCATTTGTCCCCTTTCTGTGGTTCTTGGATTCTCCATGCCCACTTACTATCCTCTCAGGGGCTTCCCTGTCTTAGCTCCCTACACCATGAACAGGCACATATAAAAGCAAAATGTTGCCAGGGATTGAAATCAAGCTGAGAAAAGCACAGGAGCATTAATGTCCTACTCACTCTCAGCCTTACCACACTGATAAACAGTACATTAGATATTGCTTGGCATTGTTGCAATTGAAGGAAAGAAAGGTTTCTAGAAAATACGGGCACTGCTCTTGGGTTCCCAGCCTCCAGTGTCTTTATCTCATTTTAAATCAGCAGGTTCTTTCTGAGCTGGGGACTTGAAGGTTGTGCATCCTGGGAGGTGAGCCAGCTAGCTAACCAGACCCTCACCCCCCCTTTCCACCCTCCCATTTACTGGAAAAGCATCTTAGAAACAACTGCTAAAAATAGATTTGTTGATTAAAATAATTTAAACTAAAAAGCTTTTAAGCAATAGATCAAGCTCTTTAGCTTTATGAGCTAAAGGTAATTAGAAGCTGTCCACTTAATACTCTTGACACAGAATACTGTTGCAGCCACGTATAGTTTTATTGCTTATCTACAGAGGTCAGAAGCAAGGAACAGACCCTGTGTCTCGTTTAATACTTCTGCTTCAACCACTGTTCCTATTCCATCTTATCTTGAATAGCTCATGCCGAAATCAATTCGTAATATTTTGCCTGTTACACTTAGAGACGTTATCACCTACAAAACATGCCTTAATAGTAACCTGAAAATCTCTAGCCAGCCTTCTGTACAATATACATTTGTCCTCGGCTCAGAAAGCAGCTTACCTGGAGAGGAGCCAGCAGGGCCAGCTCAGAGGAGGCTGCTGCAGTGGCAGACTGACAGATGCCTACTCTTACCTGCCTGGAGCAGCCCGGCGTCTGCGTGGCTCCCTGTGCCCTGTATTTGTCTTACTTCAACAGACACCTTCTCTTTGGACATGGCAGTCTCTTATTGGTCTCTTACTCACTGTCTGTCTTTGCTCTTTCTACTGATACATTTATTTATACATAATGTCCTGTGTGCTTCCATAAAAGCATGTAAGAGCCTTTTTCTAGTGACTACAGGGCCATAAGGCCTAATAGTTTAGTTATTTTAAAAATTAATGGTGACTTTCACAGTTGGTTTCCATCCAAATCTTTCTGGTTAATTGGTTAGATACATGTTGGACTTTGAATTATTATATGTAACTACTGGTGGGAAGGGAAGAGTGATAAGTGCTGGTGCTGTGCCTGCCATTTTTCTGGTGTCTGAGAGCAGAGAAAGAATCCTGGTCCTTTTGTTTGTTTCTGAAAGAGCAGAGGCAGCAAGTGCCTGGGGACTTCCAAAGCCCCATATCCAAGACTTCAAGTGAGTTCTCTTTCTGTTTGTCTGGAGGGCCTGTGAGGATGCTTATTGCATTCCTTCACCTGACTCCCTGTCAGGTGTGTGGGATGCTCAATTTTCCAGGTCAGGGATGTGGAAGGCAAAGGCAGGGTTTTCCTAAGCTAGAAAAGTGATAGGTAAATAGATGCATCCACTCCATTTGAGGGATAGAATAAATATGTACTTTATGAGGCTAGAAAAATAGCTGGATGAAGTAGAATGCCAGAACAGTTATGTTTGTAAGGTGCCTTTAGTCTAAGAAGTCCTAAAAGTTCTTCAGCTTATTTGCTTGTAATTGAAATGAAACTTTTGAGACTAAAGGTTGCATTAGCAGCACCACTGTAGACAATGCTTTTTAAGAGCAATAGTGAAGAATAACTTCTCCAGTTGAAACTGCAGGGGGAATTCTAGGCATGCAGGATGTAATTACCAGAACTGGAATTTGGCCAGGTCGCTGTGATTAATTTAACACTCGTGTTCTTGTTAAAATTACCATGGACTTCTTAATGATCCACAGTGGTTAGGAGTGGACCTTGGCTTTCGGTTTTGCCCACCAGAAGTAAATGCAAGATACCAAGGAAGTCAGCTCTGTTGTTTGATTTGTATTCTACCAGCCATTGATGTGGAATTGGGTTCTAAGCAATTCCAAGAATAAACAGTATATTTCACACAGAATTTCATTTTTTAAATGAATTCTTTGGGTTATGTATCTCTTTTTATATGTATGTATACATTTATTTAACGGCAGCAGGGTGGTTGTAGGCACTATCCTATGGAGACACTGCTCCTGCGGGAAGTTCATGGTTTTGTAGTTACCATTCCTCAGTACTCATGTGAAATCTAGTTGCAGTAACATGTACATGGTTTGTGGTTTTGAACAGTGGTATGTTTAACATAAGTTATGTTTCTTAGTCACATTATTTGGATGGCTATAAAATAATTCCCCAAATCTCAGCATCAGTACTACTTTCTTTTTTATGTATTTCTTATTGATAACTTTGATGAAGATGGGTGTAATTTAGACTTTCTCCACAACTGGCATCAGTCAAAACGAGTCCCCTCAGATTAATGCCGTAGAAGCAGAGGGCTGATGAAAGTTATCGAAATGGAGTTTTCTCCTCCCAGAGCAATTGACTTCCACTTTTCCAGGCAGACTGACCCCCGCCAGCATAACTGACACTTGAAATCCCACAGCTAAGTTTTATGGAACCAAAACTGTGACCCAGCAAGCTACATTTGAGCTTGAGCCTGGATACTAAGGATCAGAGGTAGATTTAAGAGATACACCCATTAATCACCTGCACCACATACTTGCATTTGCAGTACCTGCTTAGAAGAGGCATCTGTAGAAATGCTCTGAAGCGCATTTTGCATTTTAGAACAGAAAGTGGAATGTAGCTTTTTCTCCTTAATATTCCAATGAGATTTTGTAGCTTAACCAGAGATGTAGTACAAAAGCATTTATGGTTCATGTTATATTAATACAGTGGCCTGATTACCAAAACCCATTACTCTTGGTTATCTTGCAGAGGCTGAACGGAGCTGCTGTAAGTCAGACATACTGCCTGTACACAGCATTTCCATGTTTATGATAAGGGTATTTTTAACGTAAAAGGGAATTTGTAAAATTATTTTCCTTTAACAATTGGATTTATTATAAATATGTGCACTCAGA
>JAVHNF010069725.1:15170-17670 GCA_034783455.1 Micropsitta finschii | reverse complement strand
ACAGCCAGTCACTTATTCCACCTTGTCAGGAAAGCTAAATGGAGCTTTTGGAGAAATGTAAACAACTCTCTAATGGACAATCAAAGCACCACTTTCTGAAGCAAACAAGAGGAAGGAATCTGACAGATGTCCTTAGATTTTTAGTAGCATTTTAAGTGTTAAAACCCCTCTTAAATATATTCCAATTTAAAAACAGGATAAGGGTAAAAACCACAACGAAGTCAAGTACGTACACTGAGAAAATTGGGATTATGGGCCATTAACATGCTGTGTGAGAAGAGTACCTCATTCTTTAGAGAAATATGCCTTACTTAAATTCTGGGAGGCTGCCAACCTCAAAACAGCTGCAAAATAGGGCACCCCAAAATAAATCAGCTCAGCATATCTGCCTGAGAGGGACCTTTCTCAAAAGCTTTCTATCTTTATAAAAATACATCCTCTCCAGCACACAATTAGGCAGTTTCATTTACCAAAGAGCAACTTTGAGCTCTGGCAGGTTTAAAAGGTACCGTAGAGTTGATACACATTGTATATATGTATCACGTAACAGTGGAAAATGATTCTCCAATGTAATCCCAAGGCCTTAGCAAACGTGTATGTGCTGTCTGAGCAGCCCTGGTTATGGAGGTAAAGATGTGACAGGAGGTGACCTGAGCGAGAGCCCAGGCTGCACAAGTGGTACAGTATAGAGCTAGTGACACTAGTAGGCTGGCTGTGCCATGACAGCTGCATCATTTGCTCATGTCACTTTCCCCTGTTAATTGGAGGTGATAATGTTTGGGGGTTTTTTGCTAGAGAGAGCTGCCGATGAAATTAGACATCTCCTCTGCAGAGCATCTCTGCCTTTGTTGCCGCAGTGCCATACCCATGGTGGGGAGAGGCAGCAACCTGCAAGGAGCAGGGAGATTCCATCAATCTTGTGCCACGCTCGTGCTTCACAGGCTTTTTGCAAACCTAGTAATTAACTTTTGTCAAGCTCCATAAAAACATTAACAGGGTCCTGCTGGCCTGTGCCTTTAAAGCAGCATTATTACTTCTTAAATACAAGGCAGCCAGCACCATCAGTGGAAAAAGATCTTGCCCTTATGGTTTCAGATGCAGAGTTATGGCAAGGAGGGTTTGTGGTGTATAGTTTATGGGTTTAATTTCTTTGGGGAAAGAGAAGCTAACTTCCAAAGAAGCACCGTGAGTGTGGTGCTGGGGTAATCTCCTTTTGCAGTGATTTCTCTTTGATTGATGTGCCATTAATACTTTAATTGGTAGCAGGTGCAGCTGATTGTTGGTTCCTAAGCTGAAAAATGTGAAATTGAACATAAGGCTCTGATAAATTAATAAACTCCTCTTCTGCAAACAGTTGTTGCTGTGAAGGAACTAACTTTCCATGAAGCGCTGCTCCATCAAGCACACTGAATGCGTTATGTTAAAAAGCAAAATGTTACTTAATGATAAATTAAAATTACACTAACAGGCAAAGATAAAACATAATAATGACACCCCCTTAAGGAAAAGAATTCACTGGGAAGCGCCAAGGAAGCTATCTTGTGAAATGTGTTGTTTCTGTTGGCACATCAGGGTGGCCGTTTGGATTCCCTACCACATTATTAAAGACGTCTCCATCCATGAAATAAAAATGCATTAGGCATATGGGGACGGAGTGGGAGGAGAAGAGGTTGTGTGACAGATATTACAGGAAAAGTTTTTCTTCTCTGTTCTTTTGCTGTGAATTAGACCTCAGTGGTAAATAAAAGCAAATCAACATGAATCTTTAAAGTGCAGTGGGTAAAATTTACCCTTGGAAGACAAGCAGATGGCTTGTACACCTATGAAACACAGGCTCTGGTTTGGGGACACAGAAGTATGGTGTAATTTTCAGCAGCCTTTACCCATCAGGATGCAGTACTCCTTGTCCCTCTATGCCTCCCAGCCCCATAGCCTCCAAATGCTAGGTTTTGTTGCATGGGAAAGCTATGCTGTGAAGGGCACTTCAGCCTTCCCTTCTGTGCGTTGCCTTAGAGAGACTGAGGGCAGTTAACGTAGATGAAATAGTGTACAGTGCTGCTTTGTCAGTTGGATGCCAAAAGCCTGGACCTGCAGCTGTTCTGGCAGGCTGGTGTCTCACAGCCCTGCCACAGCTGACAGAATGGGATCACTTTCCTCAGTGCTGAGACACTGATCTTCCCACTGTGCTCAGGACCTCTATTGTAAACTAACGTTTCTTTATCTAGTTCCATATGGATTATACGTTAATGAAAACTGGAGGTAAAATGAGTCATTTTCCTCATACCTCTGGGGTCCAGGCTGTGATGTGCACCAGTGAAATCACTGGTGATTTGGCAAGTGATTTGATGGAGAGCAAAACCAGACAGTTTTTTGATGTCTTGTGTCATCTTGTGCTGTCTCTGGTTTTTACTGTGGATTTTGCAACCCGCTGTAAAAATTGACCAAAGGTGTGCATTCACAACTTACTGTGTGTAAAAGAAGAGAAGGAAAGAAGTGATCA
>JAVHNF010069722.1:45749-56144 GCA_034783455.1 Micropsitta finschii | reverse complement strand
GAGGGAGCTGGCGGTGGTCATTGCTAGGCCGCTTTCCATCATCTTTGGTAAGTCGTGGGAAACAGGAGAGGTGCCTGCAGTACAAAACAATTATCCAGGAGTGCATTTTGTGGGAACAAAAGTAATCCAGAGATCAATCCAGATTTCTCAAGGATTGTTTCTTTAATCTCTTTTACAGCTTGACTAATACCAGCTTGTTAACTTAGATATGTCTCAAAGTTTCTGTAACAGTCAGGATTATGCTCCATGGGTGGTTTGGTTTTGTTTAGGGGAAGGTTGGTTGGTTGTTTTCTTCCAGGAAAGCCTTTTCACAGTGCAACCAGAAAAGCTACACTTTCCCAAATACAATGCACTCTCCCCTCCATTTCTTTCTCCTTCGTTGGATGGAATGGAAATAACTGGATATAACAAACTTCATTCAAGCCATGCTTCTTTTAATCTGCATGGACACCTATGTCCAAGTACTAATTATGAAATGGATCTGTGATCTTGCAAAACTTGATCTAATGTAGCAAAGCTGGTAGTACACAGTCACCTATCTGTAGATGAGCTGTGGGAACAGCTTTTAGAAGTCCCAAAGCAATGACCTATCTGTCTGTACTGAGTCTGCAGATATCTCAGAAATGTGGTATTCTGCAATGCTAACACAGGAGTGAGGAGATTTCCTTAAAGATGACAACAAGCAAGAAAAACTCCTAAAAGTGATGCGTTCACAGCTGGCAAGCCTCTGAAAAAGTAGAGAAATTACTACAAGTTTGCATTCATGAAAATAGGTCTTTTTTTTCCACGCATAATTTCTAAACTGTATCTTCAGCTGAGAGTGACAACACCACCCCCAAAAGCCACAGCTGTATTATTGAACCTTGGACCTGTTTCTGCATTACTGGCATTTGACCAAGCTTAAAGCTGGATAACCAAAGAAGGCCATACTAAAGCTTGTTTATAACATCTTAGTGTGAATCAGAGAAGGTGGTACTGGAAAGCTGATGATAAAGCCTGTGCTTTTAAGTATTAAAGCTTTGGCTTGCAGATACAATCTCAGATCAGCCTCCAAATACTCAGGAGCTTATCCTAACTGAACCCAGAATCTCTATCTGGTCCTGCAGCTTCTGGTGCCACCTTGTTGTTCTAAGGCGCCAAATCCCCAGGTGAAATTAAAAGGACAAAAGGATACTTTTGAATTAGAGCACGTTTCCCAGTGCTTTGAATTGTTAATTATTTCTGCAAAGTAAACCAGATCCAACTAAAACAACGCTAGGACATGTGTGGCTCATCTCTACTCATTAGGGATATAAAAGACTGAAGTTCCACAGTTCTGTTCTGTATCTTCCTCAGTAAGAGTAGCTCCTGAATCAGGACTCTGGCTGGAAACTGCCTGTCTACACAAAGTGATCTGATCACACAAAAGGCTTTGCTTTAGCCAATTGAGATTTCCTGATGGGAAATAATTTGGTGGGAAGGCTCAAGTGGCTCAAGTTAGAGCACACACACAAATTCCTAAGCCATCTTCCCCAACAAACCTCCTCTGGTCTGATTTTACACTGTTCTGTATCTGGCACAATAATGTCGTGCATATGAACAAAACAACTATTACAAAGTGTCAGCTAATGGATGTGTAAGGAATATCTGTGATGGACAGATGTCAGCAACAAGTTTTCTAGAGTTCATTTTCTGTGTTTTTACAGAAAATGGTAAAGAAAACTACACAGAAGAAATGCTAACCTAGTACCAGAATTTTCACATGCAACTGTTTGATACGCAAATGATTACTCATACTAACAGTGAGGTAGAAACTCATAGCTGGATTTGGGTTTGCACTGCTGTTAAGTCATAACCCTTACCCTAACTTTAATTTCAATGAACATACGACAGAAGGAGAGGGAAGCTGCATCACAGTGAGCAAAGCCTTGAGCTTTGCTCTCCCCTCTTACTGTATTTAGTACTATATGACTTCTGGAGAGATGCAAATCCATACAACATGCAGGAAGTGCCATCTTCATGGCAATAGACAGACACAGACCTACATGGTATTTCTGACATTCTTTTTGGGTCCATTGTTCTGTGCCCACCTGAAATGACTTGCTGTGAGCAATTCCATATGGACCAAAGAGCTACCTTCTGGCTGCTTGTGGTGACTGTGTAAGGAGTGAGAGCAAGTTACATAGAATGTGTTTATCAGGTGCCTACGTGAACAGTGGAGGAACTGAGAACTGCTGGAAATGGAAGGTGAAACCTGGCTAGTACAGGCTTCATGGTCTCTTCTGAACTTCCTGTGACCCTCTGGGTTATGACTGACAACTAAAAAACCACCGAGCTATTGATGCACAGACCTACTTACTTTCCCATATCTGCTGGGTTTTTCCTTTAAGCAGTTTTTCCTGTAAACTGAAGTATTCTCTATTTAGACTGGCTTCATAAAGGTGATGAGGCCTAATATTTAGGTCAACAGTATTTTTAAAAAGGTAGTTTTCACAGATGTATTTTACGACAAATATTGTACAGAAAAAAAGCTGTAATGTCCTAGATAGGCGAAGCAAGGTGCACTGAAATTACAGGTCTTCTTTAGGGTATACCTATGAAAATTGGCATAATCCTTTCTTATATCAGCCACAGCCCTTATTTTCAAACTAAGCTTTTCAAATATTAGCAAATACTAACTACTCATCAAATATATATAAAAATATACCATTATTAGCATTTACTTCATATTTATCCATGCACCTATGTGTGTGCCACAATCCTGCCTGTACAAATCACTTCCATTTACAGCAATTCAGTTGAACAAGGCTGAATTAACAACTCTGGAGTTTAAGGTTTAAGCCTTTGGAAGAACAAGTAAAACAGAACAAAAACTCAGTCTGCAATCCAATCACTGTGTGACCACATGCTGCTGACTATTTCACTGTTGGAAGAAACTGCTGCTTCCATGAGGTGAATACTGAGTACAGTAACTCCAAGTTAATGTGGCAAGGCTTAAACGCAGTTTAGCAAAACAAAGCTATTAATTTTCCTGATCAGGTTCTGTACTCTGTTGAGCACATTTACCAATAGTCAAACGACATGAAGTCAATGACCAACAGCTTAGTGCATTAAATACAGCTGCTCTGCAACGCTAAGTCATCCATTTATACGCTTCTTCATGCAGATAGCACCCTGCCAAGTGTACTAAAGAGAACTCACACTTTGCTACAGTTCAGGAAGCTGAACTCCAGAGCTCCTGGTAACTTGGCTGCGGTGTCAAGCCACAGTTCTATAACCTGCTGAGCTGAATGCCTCCCCAAAGCTGGGAGGTGAGTGCATGGAGCAAGCAGAAGCAGGAACCCATGTTTCAAAGATGCTTCAGTTCTGAATATTATAAACCCGGACTTTCTACCCTTCTAATGGACTGTAGACGTAGAAATTTGTCACTTTTCTTTTTTGTTTTTCCCCCAGGGTAGAACATTTCATTGTTAGAATCTACACAATTACAGAAAGCAGCAAAGTGGATTAATCTCAGCCACTTGCATGTACACTTCAGGCTGTAGGCTAAAGACAAATGAAATCTGCATTCCTTTGCTAAACTTAATAAGCAGGCATGTATGAATTACAGGATTGTTCTTAGACCAAGTCACTGACATCTGTATCACTGATAGTAGCCTTGAAAGGTAAAAAAGAAAAGTCTCACCTAGAGTCTCTAACACGATTCCATAAATTAAATTGATAGCTTTATTTCTATCACAATGGCAGCTTTTTGCTACGGAAAATCCCTTCAAGAATGAGAGCAAAACATAACAGATGACAAAACATCTCTCAGAGGACCCATCAAACAGTATTCTGCTCAGATGCAGTCCCAAATTATGTTATGGAGTAAAACCAGGTCCTGAGCTTGAACAAGTTAACTGCTGCAGGCAGAATCCTATTCATTTATTCCAGTTTGAGATCTGGCTCTATGAATCCTTGACACCAAAGTTGTCAACTACTGGATTTTAAACAAGTAATTTATTTCATACCACAGATAGTCTGCACTGGAATAAAATTCTGCCAGGGCTAATCTGGGTTGTTATTTAAGAAACTGTTAAGAAGGGTTGGACGTGGGGAAGGAAAATCAGTACCTCAGAAATATCACCACCTGTTTCTTGTACCCAAATTACTTCTGTGGGGCCTATTCAGTCTTTGCAAAGTAAAGGCAAGATTCGAGATTCTTCTATTGAATCTAAAGGATCAGGAAGTCTAAAAATTAGTTTATTTTTCTGGAGTCAGGAGCTTTCTAAATGGCTTTGCCAAACACAACAGTTTGGTCTGCTGTATTAAGTTCTTCAGTTTTGAAAGCTACAAAAATAAACACAATTTCATATCAAGGCAAAATATTCCATCTTTTTTAATTCCACAAAGGTATAGATACTGTTAGTTGACTAAATGTGAATTAAAAAAAACCCTAAACCAGCTAATTTAATTAGAGAAGAGAGGGCTGTTTTTTTTCTGCTAATTTAGTAGTGGTCAATACCTTCGATACCATTATTTTGTTTAACAGCAATCTTAGCTGCAAATCACAGAAATCACTGTAGGAGTTATCTTAATAACTGTTCCTAATAGAGAATTGCAGTCCAAAAAAGATGAGTTTCTGTGCCAGTTAAAACTATGGACAGCTGTATGAAAAGGAATAAATATGCAAAAAACCAGTATACCTGAAAATTGGGCCTGGGACATTACAGTAGTAAAAGGCAACCAACGCAGATCACTACAGAGGAGTTAGGCTAATTTTTACCTCTTGGTAAGGAAACACTGAAAACAAAAGAAGTCACGTAGTAGCTTTAAGGATATAGCTTTAAGGTTTAATCTCCTACATTAGACAGCAAAACCAGTTCTGAACAACTGGATGTCTTCCTAGATGCACTGAAGACCCTATACGGGACAGAATGAATCATAAAGGAACTAGTACTTAGTACAAGTAAAATGCAGCTCCACAAAGAACTCAGTACCTCTCAATACGGTGAAAAACGGAATAGCGCAATTTGATAGGATCCAGCATATAGATCACTCCAGGTTAGCATGTGGATATTGCTAATTCCATGAATTACTTAATTCATAGTTAGGACAGTAATTAATACTGTTCTTGTTATACTTCCATATATCTGAGATCATGGAGGGATTTTAGAGAGCATATCTAAAATCTGAAACAAGCAGTAAACTGTCTTCAGCTGCACACATGTAAGAAGCTAACAGCAATATGCACCTCTCTGAAGGATCTAATACCTGAGCAAAACTAAACATGACATTTGAAGGGGAGAGGGCAAGAGCGTGGGTTTTGAAACCAATACAATCTTTCAGCTTCCTAAGTGCTTCGACTCTGTTTAAAATAGGAAGGGAATTTACAGTGTTTCTTTCAAGTGGTAAATGTTTTAAATAAATGAGTAAGTCAGTGAAGTGGAGATATGGATTTTATCTGAAAATCACTAAAGCATAAAGAAGCCAAAGAAGTGCATGCTAACACTGAGACAGCCTGATATCATCCTTTCTTTTCTTTTTCACAAACACAAATAGACATAACAGGCAAGTATAGTAAAAGAAGCATCCTTGGTCCTTAGACTGGGAGGTTTCTGTAGTAGCATTCAGAAGATTCCTTGGTCACCTTCACAAATCCTTGGAGACTGAGCCAAAAAGATTGAATTTTTCAATTCTTCCTGGAAGTTCCAGCTAGTATCAAGCAAATTAAGCAGTTAATAGGAGTGCATCCATGTATGTACTGACCACCCTCTGCTCCTTTTAAATAGTTTTGTGAGCAGCCACTGAGGTCCTGCTGTCTGCTCCTAATATTTTGTCTCTCCTGCTTTCACTGTCCAGAAAAACTCATAAGCAGTACAGCAGGATTCCGAATGAACAGTATTCTGAAATGCACAAGGGCTCTTCCTAAAATCACTCACAAGTAGGGTTCACCCATCTTACCTGCTGCAGACACAACAATAATGTGGCATCACGTTCTGCTGTAATGAGTTTGCAAGTCTCAGGAAAGACTCACTGTGTTTTGCCTAGGCAGTAATACTGGGGAAGTTGGATACCAGTCTCCCAAACTCTCTCAGCCACAGCATCAAAAGTAAAGAGGCATGTTTGGTTGTATCCAGCATAGCTTTTCATGTCAATATTGTAACTAATATATAACTAATATTTATCTTTATAAATTTATCCAGCTGCATAAACAGAGAATAGAGAATAGGGAATATGAAAATAGGATCCATATCCAGACAACAGAAGAAGTGAGCCAGTATTGATGGAATAAATTCAGTTTGTAGAATAAAAGATAGCATTGTTACTGCTTTCTCATTTTAATTACAGAATACAGCAACATCCTACACCAGTGCTGCAAGGCAATCTGCCAAGAGAACTAACTAAATGTATGAAAATACTTTGACTGAAATAACTTATGCTGAATTAAATGTTTTGCCGCTTTATTTGATTTGGCTTACTGATCATTTAACTGTCATCAAATCCTGAACTTAAGAAGTGGCAATGTTTAATGACAATAAGACACTGTAGATCATGTGTTAATGCTGATTAATGCACTTCCCAAGCATGCTGGAAGCATTTGGCTTGCCTTGTACCTTACTCTGTGCACCCAAGGCATGCATTCATCAGCACTACTGCTCAGTCTGTCATGTCTTATTGCTGAATAGCGCACCATTCTCAGTATGTTTGCTTTGAGCCTGCCTCAGTCAATTTACATTACACTGCCCACCCAAACCCACATTTTTGAGGTTCACCCAGCTCTTGATGATCAGGGGCCTGTATGTTTAATAACGTTTTGCTCTGCCAGTCTAATTAACTCCAGCACTGTATCTGCAGTCAGATAAAATGCTCATTTCACACCACATTAATTTTTATCAGCTGAACATTAAGCAACACAAAGCTATCTATGCTTGGTTTAATTTACATACTGACAGAGCTACAAAGCATTACTGCAGCGACTGCAAAGCAAATAAGTAGAACTGGCATCAAACATGGCTTCTTCAAAATGAAATATTGATTTGCAAGACTGGCATCCCAAAGTGAAAAAGAGGAAAAGAAAAAGAATGAGAAATTACTTTCTCCTGTCAGCACTAAAACCAGCACATTTTGTAACCAGCCTTTCTGTAAATGCTGTACCTTGAGAGTGGTATTAAAATTAAAACTTATCCTGTCACTGGCCAAGGAAAGTTAGAGGTGATGGTAACATTTCTGATGACTTAGAAAGAAAAGCAAAAGGGGATGAGGCTCAGGGACATAGTGGCTGTGTTAGAGAAGCCATCTTCAAAGACTTCCCTGCTCTCTTCACTGAGCTAAATCTAGCTGAGCAGTCCTCTTCTCGTGGCCTATGGTCGCAAGTAAAGTTTGAAGGTAGGATATCTGAGTAAAAATACAGAAGAAAAACTCTGGGAGCCTGGGATTTTATTCAGTCTTGCAGTGAGCCTTCTGTGGTATTTAAAGCATCTGTGACCCCCCAGTACCCAGAATAATAAGCGCTCATCTGAGTTAATCTGAGCACATAAAAGCTGGCCATGTAGATCAATCATTCCTAGCTTTTCCAGAACGTTGCCCCCCAGCCGTCAGGCGAAGACCTTAACTCCAAAAATAAAACTATCCTGCCTTCTGCTCAACCAGCCAAAGTCAAATCTTCACTACAGCTAATTACCAATTGCACACCATTTAAGCGCTACAGTCTACATCCTCCTCTGGGCTTTATCTCATCTGTGGTTTGAAGTTAAAACAAAAAATAAGGCAAGTCCAACTGGGCTTCATCACAAAAATCTCACAGAGGTTTAACAAATGAGCAACATTAACAAACTAGTGCTCTGCTCTTCTGCTTGTGGGTTCATGTAATCTTTTAAATCTTAGAGCTAGTGCCACTGAGTGTCTGAGTGATCTTTCAATGCTGTTTCCCCAGCTCCTCAGCCATTCTAAACATTAAGCAATGACTACACTGTACTAAAAGGTTTCCACTTACAAAAGTGCATGAGGTTATCAGCACAAGCAGCTCCCTTGCAAGCAGGCAGGGAAGAAAATTCATAGGTCCTAGAGGAGGACTGAATAACTAATGTTCAGTGTTCCTTCCCTGAAGGAGATTCTGTACAGTTTTCCTGAGTGACTGGCTGAAGGGCTTTGTCACTTTGGCCAGAGCTCAACGGCAGAGCAGGCTCCAGGATAGGCTGCTCCTGTCTGCTTGAGAAGGTTAAAAGCCAGCTAAGGTCAAGTTAGCCCTCCCTGAGGCCAGTGACAGGAGAAGGGAGAGCCGAAGGCTGCTTCAGAGCTAGCACCACCATTACTTCAGCAGCACATCTTTAGCTAGCAGACATTCAAGGCCTGATCCAGTCCTCACTGAGATCAGCTGTCAAGAGTTACCATGGTCTCTTCCCCTTCTTTTGCATTATTCCTCTCTTGGGACCAAAAAATCCCAAGCCAAACAGGCAAACAAAAGGCCATCCAAGAAAACAAACCAAACATCTGCTTGGTTTTATGATCTGCTATTCCTCATCTCCGACTGTAATGTCCCAACAATCCCAGACAGATTCAGACCTGGTCCAAGCATAAGGGAAGATGCACCAAGCAGAATGTGGCTCTGGCACATGACATGAGAGCCCTGAGCTAGCCAGCGATGATTTGGGGGTGGAAGGGAATAGCACTGATGTAGCCTACTCTCTCCACTGAAGCTCTGCCTGGTAGACCACGCATCAGTTGGAGGTGAAGATGTCAGAGTGTATGGTTGGTTCACTCAGTCCCAAAGAAAATTAAGCAAAAGCTCTGCCACCCATCAGGACCACAAATACTGCAAGAAGGAGCAGTCTGACAGGATCTGTACTTTGAAACAAATGGGATAGGGCCTACTGTCTGGTCCTGGGGGTGATTGGCATTACACAGCTTGCACCCAGATAGCAAAATTCTCCTACCCTCCAAAAGGGGACATCTAACCTGGCCACTGGCTATCAGTATATTCCTATGTTAAGTCCTACACCATGCTCAGGCATCATCCAGGACAGTGCTCTCTGGGACAGACCAAAGACTATACAAAGGAACACCATCCTAATGGACAGACAGTGCTGTGCACCAGTGCTGGGGCCCATTTTGTTACTAGAGACATAGCCAGTGTTATCTTCCACTAGATCGTAGTCCACAGAAAGCAAGTTTGAAGTAAGGAGTCAGTGAAACTGTTTCTCCTTCAGCCCAAGTACAAATGTTCTGGAGTTCAATTCTCTTCTTTTTTTCCAGTTGGGAACTGCTGAAGTCCAAAATGAACAGCATTTGGCATGCAAAGGCAGACTCGGAAGTCAGAAGACAAGAGAACTAAAAGGAGTGTTTCTCTGCAATTTATTAGCTCTGTGTTTCCATCCTGCTTTTTCTCTTCTCTCTTTTGCAAAGCGATGGATTAGCACTGGGGTGGTGAAACAAACAGGATCGCTTTCTAACACACTGCAGATGTTGGAAAGTGTTCTGAAAGTAAAATGGGCTGATAACCAATGGACCCCTCTTGACAGGTAAAGATCACTCAGAAGGGAGTGCCCAGTGGAGCAGTACAGCCAGGGGTCACGCACTGTGAGTGGGAAGTCAAAATGTGGCATATATATATATACATTTATATGTACATATATATACACACACATACACATATACTGCCCAGTGAATGATCCCAGGCATTTTTAATCCCTGTCTCCATTTCCCTCACTTTATAAAATGAAAGGGAAATTCCCAGAAATGTAATGGAGCTTAACAACTGTATAGCATCTTGAAAACATGATGTTTCATCCAAAATAATGCAATGAGACAACCTGAATCACAGCGCTTCCCAATGGCTAATGATTTAACTGCATGCTTTAACTCTGGCATCTTCTATAGGGCATGGTGGAGAAAGCGAGAGAAGCAAGAGGAAGGGCACTGTGTTCAGTGTTAGACAGCAATGACCAAACAGGTCAGGATGCATGTCAGAGTCTTTTGTCAGTCTTTTGACATGTACACATAGCATGACATTACTGTAAAAGTGAAAATGATTGTGTGAGCAAAGGGATTAGGATGCCAAAATGGTTGAATACCAAGATGGCAGCAGGCAAACACTTGAGGCTAATGTTATCTTGGGTGTGAATATTCCCAGGAATTGCAAGGTTTTTATTACTTGGTAAATTTTGTTAAGAAGAAATATATTTACATGACATGAAATAAAAGGCAGTTTTGAAATATGGGCATTTTTCCTTAACATCCAAGCTGAATGAAGTCTCTTGATTTATATTTATCTGTGTATGTAAGCGAGGAGCAGGTTCACAATGCCATCATAAGACAGTCATAAGGTTTGAGACCACTTGAGGAACCCAAACACACAAGCCATAGAATCATAGAATGGTTTGGGTTGGAAAGGACCTTAAGATCATCCAGTTCCAACCCCCTGCCATGGGCAGGGAC
>JAVHNF010069722.1:31114-42458 GCA_034783455.1 Micropsitta finschii | reverse complement strand
TAAGAACACGAACGCAGAAAACAAGATCAATGAGATGATCTGTCTGATGGGTCGGACTCTCTAGCCTGGGTCCCTTTGACTCTCCAACAAGGATCACAAGTCTTTCCAAAGACTATAGCCACTGTAAATGTCTGAGCTTTTAGCCTCTCTAGGAAAAATATCAGCCTTTCCGTATTAGCACACACATCTTTTTGTAGATGCTAGGCTTAGTGAATTGAAAGCCTTTAAAGCCAGAATTATTCTGTTGTCCTGCTCAGCCTAGACAAGTACAACAACAACAGGGGTCAGATTGATGGCACTGCTCAACAAATGCACATTTAGAGCCAGGAAGAGATTCCTTGTGCTCTCCGGCAAGTAGGACAGAGGTCAGGAAACTAAGCTAGAACTTTTGTTCAGACTTGAGAGCTATGAATGGGGTCAGGGCAGAGCTGCAGCTCAAGGTGCATTTAAGATGGGATCTCTTCTGATTTTGCTCTTACAGTGAGGCTCCAAGCCCATCACTGACTAAACTGACAAGCAGGCCATGATACACACAATGTTCAAGGAGAGAAAGGGAAGAATTAATGAGACTGAGTGTCAGGATACATTAGGGCCTTTATAAGAGCACATATTGCAAACTCAACCTTCTTGAATTGCAGGTAGACTCGCAACTGCCCTGGGTATGGGGGGGGGTATCACATGAAACTTTCAGTGAAAACTTTAACTCATTAAATTCATGCTGAAAAGATTTGGTGTGAAAATTGCTTGCTAGGCCTTTAGGAGTGCAATTTAATGAATTAATTGCCTTCAGAGAGTTGCCGCAAACAGGCTAGTTCTTCAGAAATGCTGCTCCTTTTCCTTCTTGAGTTTAACAAGAAATTCAAATTCATTGACAAGAACCACAGTGAAATAATGAAAACAAACAAAAAAGAGATCACAATAACATTGTCCCTGCCCCCCGACTCCTCCTTTTCCTCCCAGCAGAAGCAATGTATTAGCTAAATGTTACATACATCTCAACTTCTGAAATTTCTTAAGTTCTGAGGATAGAAATGGTCTCACTTAAGGTCACGTGAAGTTAATTAAAGAAAACCAGAAGATTTCCTTTCTAATTTCTAACAATATTCTGCTGACATACTCTGCCACATATAAAATGAACAACAAAAGTCAGAGGCTTCCCATTCAATGATGGGTGTTGAAATTCTGAATGTTACACAAATTACAAGAAGAAAAAAGTCTCATTGGCCTGTTCTAAAACTGAATTGGGCCATTAAAAGAGGAAACAATTTTAGCTGCTTAAATATTTCTGAAAGCAAATGGGACCCTGGAGTTCAGCAAAACTGTAATACTGTTTCCAAACATCTTATTTTCCCGTCTTTAAATGTTCTGGAAAATTGCTCTGAATACAATGCCAAAATGTAAAACTGAAAAATACAAAAGGATATTGGGACTGTCTGAATTACAGATGTCTCTAAAGACTAATGGCATAAAGATGTGAAACAGACTGACCTTAAATGTCCTTATTCTCAACCTGTTTAAAGGCCTTGTCTTTGTTTCTTGTAATTTACTTTTATACTTGCACTGACTGGAAATGATGAGAGCCATTCATAAAAAGCTTATTATAAGAATCTAAAATTGCTCCTTCAGGCAACTGAGCCCACTGCATGTGTTCCAGGATTTCTGAAATGGTTGCCAACTTTTCTCTCCAACATACAGCATTGGAAAGTAACAGGTGACCAACAGGCAATTTCAAACCCATGCACCCCATGGAACACAAGAGCTTGCTGCAACACATCACTATCTTCCCCCAGCAATTAAAACATAAAGAACCATTCACTGGCAGTTGATAAAAAGAGAAACTGAAAAAGTGCTATAATAACAAATACTTCTGCTGATAAAAAAAAAGAAAGAGACGAAATCTTTCAGGATGTCCTTTCCTGTTTACTGCTACAGACACTTGGGCATAAGGAGTGAAGACAGAGAAAGACTTCCAGTGGTGTGATTCAACTTTGAAGATATAAAAGAACAGAACAGCTGATAGTTCTTGGAGCTATGGCATGCTACCTTTATAAAATTCCTAGTATTCTCTTGCATGTTGCCCTGAATGATGTTGCTTTTATTTTGCCTAATGGAAAGGTTATCACTGAGGTCAGCAAAAAAAAACAGGCAGGCGGCTGTCATTGTTTTAATAGTAGCAAAGTGAAAAAGTTCTCTTTGCAATTACATCATTTACTCACTCTCTTTGACCATTCCAGGGGAGACCAATACAATTTACTTCTGAACACAGAGATGTGCACTGCTGGAAATTTATCCTTTTTTTGTTCCACCCAATACCTAATGTTTTAAAGGTATCCCTGACTTGATGCTTCAAAATACCTTTCTACATGCCAACAAAACCATGTAAGGACAGAAAGCCAACCTCTGGCCCCTGAACCTCCAGTAGCAGAAAGGAAGCTACATGCCACTACAGCCTGACTCGTGGCACTAAGGTATTTTTTTCTGTGATTTGATACTTCTTTCCAACTGAAAGTGAACTGAGACTGCAGCTCTGAACGTACACTATGCATGACTGAATGCATGCCACAGACAGTTCTATGTCAAATTGAGAAAGGACAACATAGGATATGACCCTCTAAAAGCTGGTCTGAGTCATTAGGAATGGGTTCTGAAGCTCTGGAACACCCCTGACTACATTTATTCTTCATAATGACTAGCCACAGGGTGTTTGCACTTTCCCCACTGCTGCTTTCCTAGCACTGAGATGAGACTGAAGAGTCAAATCTTCCAACATTTTGCAAAAACCAAGGTTAAAACTCATCTTTAATTGCAAAAAGGAGTAAAACTTCCAGGCAATCCCCTTCCCTCGCCATCTGAGCTTCCTTGTACGTTTTTGCTGTGCATGTATTTTGGGGAAGGGGGGAGCAGGGGCAGACACCCTGCAGTCAAGTAAATGGTTCTGGCAGAAAGTACTTTTTGCCTGGCTGTAAAAACCAAGACATGGCTCAAATTGTGATTTCTTCCAAATTATTATTACTTCAATATAATCTACAGCCTAACATGCAAATGAGGGTGTCCAGCTCATGAGATTCAGACCTACTCTTTATCCTAATATGCTAAACTCTACCTCCAACGGAACACTCGCCACCACATGAATTACTTCAGTGCTCAGTCACATTGAGAAGAACTCAAAGATAGCTCAACTCCCAAAGTAAGCAACAGGATCTTCAACTGTAAATAACCAGCTGTTATAGCCCAATCTGACATCCAGTATTACAGCTTATGAAAGTAAATGCAGACTTTTCCTTGTTAAAAAAACCCTACAAATAAAAAACACCCCCTTTCCCTCTCTAAACCCTCCCCCCTGCCAAACCCCTACTGAATACTGAAGTAGAATAATGAGTTGGGAAGTAAAAGACAAAATAATTGTATTCCACATGATTTCCACCTTTATATGGCAGAAGGTCAAAATAAACCATAGCACCTTCTAATCTTGACAGTGGAAGGAGGCTTAATTCATTTACCTTCACTTGCACAAGTATTTCAACTATGGGCTTGCACAAGTATTTCACATACTTGCACAAGTATTTCAACTATGGGCTCATCTCTGAAGAGCCCGGGGTACAGCCAATGCATCTTTAATACACACTTTGGTTGGTGAAATACTGCTTGGAAGATTTCCCTTTTTCTTAGAAAAGTCAAAGATGTCAGAAGTCTGAATTTTCTGCCCTTTCTTTCTTTATTTTTAAGGCACTTAAGGAAAGGAAACACCCATCATCAAGTCGAAAATAGTGCCTAACTCATTATATGGTTTTATAACTTTCCCTAGCCAAAATAATTTAAGTCACCAGAAGGAAACAGACAAGACTTTTTGAGTTAACAGGATATTTTCAAGTAGCAATTTCAAGTAATGAGAAATCAAGAAATGGGAAAAATAAATTGTCTAAATCCCACCTAGTTTTATACTGTTATTTAGTTACACTGTTACAGTGATGGCAAAAGGGCAATCACTGTACTGATTTTGCAGACCTTGGTACTCAGAGCTTTCAAAGGAAAGATGACTAGAATTTCTGAATAGGGCAAAATCATTCCTCTATCCTTAGCTATGAAGTTAGTCTTAACAAATTGCTGAAACTCAAAAAACTAACACAAAGAAAAAAATGGGAAAGCCCCTCCCTGTTTGTACCAAGTTCAGTAAAGTCAGACGTTACTGAGGTCACTGCTTCTCTAATGGAAAATGACAACTGAATCATCAGTGATACACCTTTATCTGCAATACATCAACCTGAGCTATAATCCAAGCAATGCTCTTACTGCCCAGTATCTTCCGAAGAACAATGCTATCACGGCCAGTGAGCACAGCAGAACTTCACCATTATTCTATGGAGCCCTACTTCTTGACAAACCAAACAAGTCCATTATTAGCATCAGGTTTAAGCAAAACACATCACTAAAATGTAGTAGAAAAATCAGTTTTCTGTACTTCTGTATAAAACAGCTCAACCTAGTTATATGGCCTATATTAAACCTAGCGGCCAAGAATTTTTTTCTTCCAATATAAAGCAGGAATTGTGAGCTAAGCTAATTTTACCTCTCATATTTAGCATTCCCTTTCCTACCATTGTATTTAACTAAAACTACATGAGCTGTCTAGTATTTGCCATAGTTCCTCAATGCTGCATTTTAAAAACGCAAATGTATGAAATAAAATCCCATCGAGAAAGAAAAAATGCACCTAAGTCAATATTGACTAAATCTACCTTGCTGATACTAAAAAAGGGCACATTTCAATAATATTTTTGAACACCGATACAGTATTTAAATGAAAACATACTTGTTAATATCCCCATTTTTACAACTGCATGAAGCATTCACTGGCATTACTTAGGCAATATGGAATAACCACAATACCAGGTGCATGCCTGTGTTAAACCCAACATGCAAGCAGGTAAGAGAACAGATTAGATATTTATTACATAATAATTACACAATCTTCCCTTCTTCACATCCATTCCTCCTGCATTCTGATTATACATTTCTAGAGAGCATGTAGAAATGCGAGCAGGATGAGTGTTGTTTAACTGTCCATTTCCTCTTAGATGTTAGATTGTGGTTAGGGCACCGATGTGACCTCCGCTGCTACAGTAGTAAGTCTCAAGATCATGACTTACTGTCATTGCTGTGATGGAGACCCTAACATTATGAACGAAAGTAACCAGAAGAAAGGCTGCTGTAGTTGAGACAGTATAGTTTCAAGTAGCGTCTCTCCTTTTTGGTCTTCTGTATGTATTAAATATTTTCAGTTACACGCTCTCCTAATCCTTATTCAAGACACTCATGCCACTTACTAAAGGGCAGTGAACGCTGCAGCCTTTCCAATGGCTAAATTCTGCTGTATAGATCATTATCTCATACCTAAATACAGCAGCGGTTTCATTTTTATGCCTCTAGAATTTCCTCTCACTTGGGGGCATAAGATGCTCTTTCTGTCCTTTTCTCTCTCTTTCCCCCCACTTTTTAAAGATTCACCAGCATACAGTTGCAGGTTGTATAGTTGCATAGTTGTCATACTGCTTTGTATCTCTATGAAACATGCCCCTAAGTTATGCTTTCACTTACGGACTTGTAAAGAAAGTTCCTCAGCTGCAACAGTATCAGAGGCTTAGTTAACTAATAAATATTTCAGGAATTTACTTTGGATATTGGTGATCCTTTCCTTAGACTGGAATATAGAATATAGATGGAGAGCATTTCTCCATATGATAAAATGCATTCTGGACATGTCTTCCCTAGAGATTTAGAGACAGCATGCAAATATCTTACTCTTCAGTTATAAAGATATTTATAAGGAATATATTCTGACATGAAGAAGTTCCTGAGACTTGTTCAGAAAACTACTTTTCCCTTCGTTATAGGCAGTCAGAAGCAGCCTGACAGCAATCTAATCAAAACATGCAAATGAGGTCAACTGTCTTGAAGGGCTGTAGGATTTCTCCAGAGAAATTTACAGAATGTCCTGGCACAGAGGTATTTTCTTAAGTCACTGACTCCATCTTCTGCAGTTCCATGCCGTTCTACAAGGCCTTGTGTCAGTCTGCACTCTCTGCTGGGTACAGCTGCCCCAGTTGGGGAGACATTTCATTTTTAATTTAATTCTGAACACCTCAAAGGATGGTGAGCTTCAGGAAGCAATGGAATTACAGAATCTTCCATTTAAGCTTCAAAAGTAATAATAATCTGGTAAACAATAATATATTCTTCACCCAAAAACTTCAGTAACTTGACTTTATCTAACATCAAATTTAAAGCTACGGTCAAAGCACCTATTTTCATCCACTGCTGATTATACTCTTTACTGCAATTCACATAGACTGACTTGGCATGCAGACCAAGATAAGAATAAAATAAAGTCTCCCTTTTTTGCCGGACTATTCCTCCTCTTAGTTGTCTGTACCATCCCTTTCCATGGCATTCAGTGAGAGACTGATGAGCTGAAGGAGCTGTTAAGAACCAAGTATGTGCAATAAACGTTAAGCAATTTTTATAGAAGCCAGATTAACTCAGCTGAGAATTAGAAAGCATTCATGAAACCCCACCTAACAACCAATGGAGAGGGGTTTGTTAATACAAACACAACCAGCATCCTGCCTCTGAAATAGGTTAACGCAGTGATACGCTAACGCGGAAGATAAAAAACACATCAGGTTCTCTTCAGCACTATAAAAGCACACACTTCCATGGATCAGACAGAAAAGCTTCCATGTAATATTAAATCATCATAATTTGTTTTCCCACAGTTTGACAAAATGTGTTAACATATTACAGTTTTCCTGCAGCTTGCATTTAGGGTAAACTATCTGATGAACTTCTAATTTTCTCATATTATATACAGCTTCCTGCTTACCATGTCTCTACTGAAACTGCAATGAGGAACTCTGGCACCCAGCAATTTGTACAAAAACCACACAAAAGCATCTCTCTACAAATAGACCATACTGCACTCAACAGTACCACAGAACTTGGTCTCTCTGATTACAAAAAACACTAAAGAGACTTCAGCATAAGCAAACTGACAACACTATTCCAGCCTCCTAAGGTACAGGGGATGGGATTTTCAGAAAAGCATTTAAGACAAGCACTGCAGTTTCTATGAAATGATGACTGATTAAAAACACAAGGAAACATACTTATTTGGAAAAGAGACTGAATGCTCAAGGCACAGGATTCTAGAATGGCATATAAAAGCCCTAGTCCAGGGATTTATTAATTATACAAAGTGGGAAAGCTGCACAGAGGCAGCCTGAGAGGGACCAAATGTAGTACTGCCAGTTGCCTGTTGGTCCAGCGTTCCCCCTTGACTCCTAAACCACACAATTCTAATCCCATTGAAGCAGGGCTGGGCCTTGAACCTAAATGGCTTTGGCAGCCAGATAATGCATTCATAAAAAGAAACCCATTCTGCATCCAGATAAGATGCAGAATTCTGTATGTTACTAGTGGATAAACAGCATCAGAACTCTCCCTTCACACTTCAAAAAGAGCTGGAGAGCTTCAGAGAGACAAACCCATTCTTTTTCTGTAAAGACGTGACTGTCAGATGTCGAGACACTGTCCAAATTTGCTAATCTGGTGTTATGTCTAGAAAGAGAAGGCTCTTCCTGCAAACTGGTGCATGTTTCTTCACACTTGCCTTTACACGCAACCTTGGTACATCAAAAAGTAACTAGTCCGTGTTTCTCACATACACCAAAGCAAGATCAAAGCAAAGCACATCTAACTAGGACCTAAAAAAGTTACTGGTTACTCTGCTCACATATTAACATGCATAAAACATTACAGTTGAAACTGATGATGTATAACACTATGACTAAAAACCCAAACCACCACCAAACTCTTTAACCATACCTGTAAAAAAGTATCTTGGTAAAAATGACGTAAAGAAAACATTGTTACAATTATATGTACTATTTTATCAAGTATTATCTCAGCTGGACTACTGAAATACAAATAATCAGTAAGGAGATGTAAGCACATTGATCCTACTCGATTATTTTGTAGACAAATAACAAATAATGATTCTGATGCATTTTTTAAGACTTCTGTTCACTAAGCATAATCTAGCAAATGTGGATTTTTCTCCTGTAATTGCCTAAATACTGTATTTCTCCTTTTATTTCCTTATTACTTTGCATTGCTTGCTTACCCTTAAAGGTGTTCCTACAATTCTTACAGAAAGTACAGACTCCTGTCTGCCCTGCAATTCACATGCAAATGTGAAGAGGCAGAATTTATCTCCATAAACAAATCCTGTTTGTTTGTAATGATCCCGATGCCTAAACAGTTACAAAGCAGATGCCTACCAAATTGTGCAAATCAAACGGTGCCTGACAAGCAGAAATAACAGCAGAATACTGATCATGACACCAGGACTACCTAGAGATTGGTTTCATTCCCCACTCTGCCCCCCAGGGTTTCAAGAGGAAAGCTAGGAAAGGCTTCTGCAGACTTGGATTAGAAAGGCTAAGTAATGCAAACACCTAGCCACAGTGATGTAAATAATAACCCAGATTACTGAGGGCTCTGGTTCTGATCTGGACACAGGCTTTCTAAATGGTGAACCAGCTACATGTTCCAAAACAGGAGGGTTTTGTAGCATTATATTCAAAGGAAAAAATTGGCTTCTATTTTTAACAACTCTTGATACTAGACCTCATTTGACATAAATGCCAAAGGGAGAGTTAACACAGACTAGGATTCTTCTCTTTCCATTATTCCTGTTCCCCACTGAGAAGGGTGTAATTTATTGAAAACTGGCTGATACTTTCCTGGCTTGGAGATGATAACTTAAAAAAATTAACAAATCATCTTTTCATCACATTCTACCGCAAGCTTAGGCACTGCTCTTTACGTGAATGCAAATCATTTAACCCTTATGCTGCTTTTGAGCCACAAATCAAACAGTATTCATTATACATGAATTCATTACAACCTGTGACTTGCCCGGGTTTTACCTTAATAAATCCTTTCTTTATAGTGGAAAAGTGATTCAGTGACTCCCCAATACCAGACAACATGCCAGCAGCTTAGCAATTACCGGCACCCAAAATCTGGAAGTACAGACTCTCTCTCAAACCATCATTCCACTCTCTCAAACAATGGGCCACAGTCACTGGCCTCATAAAATGAGAATAAAAGCTAATGCATCTCCATGGAGTCAGCTTCACGTCATGGAAGCACAATCAGAATCAGACACAAAATATTTAATTACATTTTGGATGCGGGTTTTTCAGCCCACTGTGATTTAGCACAACTAAATCATTCATCCATTACAAAAAGAATAATACTAACTTCTTATTAATAGTACAGATTAGGGGTAGTTGAGATAAAAGCAGGGGGAGGAGGGCTTTCTGGATTCCTATATAATTCTGCTTTCTTTCCACTGGAGCCATCCCAGCGTGAACTCAAACAGAACCAAACCCAGGCTAGAAACACCAAACCCTGGCTAGAAACCCCTAACCCCAAAGGGGTCATTACTACAAGAGCTAGTCTACCTGGCTTCAACTATTACAACATTTATGCAAAACAATTAGAAACAGCCCTACCGAATTCAAGCAACTAGTCACGCACTCAGTTTTAAGAGCTGAAGATGGAATGGCACTGAAAGAAATTTCTTGCTTAGCTGACCTTAAATGCCATCTCACAAGCCTCAATTTATAATACAGAAACTCGAATGAGCTAAGAACCCCAACGAAGCTTTGCAGGAACCATACCTTCAATGGCCTTTCTGCATCTCCAGGTACTGACCAATAACTCTCATCTAGTAAACAGCCACAAAAGCCAAGCACACTTAAGCCTGAATATATTAAATAACAATTTCAATTGTGATATCAAGTTTGCTCAATTATCACACTGTAAGAATAACTTCTCTAGGCATTAATCTTCATTAAGAATACTTCTAGGAAGCCTAGTTAAAGAAATAGTTACTAAAAAAACCCATGTAGGTCAAATTCAGGAATCTTTCATAGTCTGAAAAGTCTGGAATGTGTCTTTGAGTTTATGGAAGACGTTTTGATTTATATTAATACCTTGAGAAAGAAGCCCAAACTTTCAAACACACAGTGCTGAATCCCACAGTTACAACTGAACTAGTAAGTTACTAAGTAGATTTAGAGCCAAAATATTTAAGAACAATGGGGACGGAAAGAAAAGGCAATTAGCTTTCCTCATTCTCAGTACGTGCTGGATAGTATATGGAATTAGTGTGACTGGACGCATATTGCCTAGAGCTCGATCTCACAGTAGATACGGCACTAGAGTACTTCAGAATTTTAGGGACTTCTTGATAGCTTTATGAACAAACAGGTCAAAGAAATCCTTACTCACGGCCATGATCTACTTACCCCAATGGAAACAGTCACAAATTTTCATTAGAAATTCTGAGTAAGCAACAAGACTTCTCCACAGATTTAGAAAAGCTGTCCAAGACACAGGCATAAAGCCAACTGTGAGGACAGAAAGTAAGCATATTTTATTCTTGCTAGATGGCAGAGTTGCCACTGCAACATGTTCTCCTTGTCAGCAGCCCACAGTTCTGGCAGGGTTAACCATGACAGACTCCCTCTTCAGAGCAGGCTACTGTACAGTATCAAGACAGACATTTCAGAAGGCACTTTACTGTACTGAATTAAAAGCAGGTTGCCTTTCATCCCTTTCAGATACTTTCTTAAATGTGCAACATTGTTCCATTTGTAAATTGTTTTCAGTTGATTAGTACTTGTATCCATAGTGCCAGGCAGCAAACAAGCATAACACATGCAAACCATCACCTACGAAGAATGCAAGATCGATTACTTCAGAAAATTATCCAATCTGTGCAGTAAGAATAACTAGAAACAATTCTTGAATGGGAAAGAGAGAGGTGGTGGTTATATTTCTCTTGCTACATTTTCTATGTCCAAAGAAAAGTATCTTTATGGTATCACCTGAACCAAACACCTCCTCTCCCAAAAAAGCCTGAACCCACCCAACCAGAACTTGCAACAGTGCCAGAAAGTCAAAGAAAACCAAAGAAGGATTAATATTCAAAAATAATAGGGGAGGAAAGAAGCTTCCCAAAAGTGAAGTGATTCATTACTGATCTTAATCTTTGCAGATAGTGAAGGAAAAATTTGCTAATTTGTGTGTCTCTGCGGCACTGCAAAGCCCATTTCAAGCTTTGACAAAGTTTACTCATTTTTGCACACCTCTAACCATTCTGAAGCCGATTTTGGCCTTCCCTTCCAATTTTTGCACATCTCTAACCCTTTCAAAGCGATTCTTGGCCATTTCCAACCCATTTTTGCACATCTCTAACCCTTTTAAAGCAAAT
>JAVHNF010069722.1:19797-31014 GCA_034783455.1 Micropsitta finschii | reverse complement strand
CTCATTTCTCCACCCTACACAGGTATTTGAGTTTGCTTCCTAGTACTATACTATAGTACTAAAAGAAACCTAACAACCTACTGTTGGTGTTTTTGTGTTTGAAAAGCTGCCTGGGATCACAAGCCAAAAGTACAAAGAAAGAGAGGGGGAAAGAAACAAAACTTATCCACACGCATACGTGTGATATGCATAACGAAAAATACCCAGCAGCTTTTACGGCTTGGCTTCTCCCTTAAATGCAGAATAGACTTCAGGAGCTGATGGCAGTTTAAAGAACAGCAGGAGACAGGTGAAAGCATTTCTGTTTCTCCTCTGTCAGGAAGACACAGAAGAAAAACCCATCAATTCCCACACTACCTTTAGATATTTGCTGTTAAGATTTGAGGGAGAAGGTTGGCATTGTTAGTTTCAAGTAGGAAAACCTGATATGCTTTATGACTGCTGATGATTTTTTAATGCTATCTTAGCATATAATAAACTCTATATTCTTACCTCCTTACATTAAAATATTTCAAAATGCAAATTTGAATTTAAAACCCCGAACACGTTAGAAATCCTAATTTCCACAAGACATTAGTATTTAAGTTTTATTCTTTCCTGTTGCTCTTTCAAAGTTATCAAAGATTATACAAAAGAGTCCAAAAGACCAAAGGTTAACAGAGATGGATACTTAAAACCACACTCCATACAATGTGACCTTGGAGCATTTGAGTTCTACCTTAACTCAGATCCTCTGCTTGTCATCCTCATAATTAAAAACATTTCTAGCCAGGCTGACGGGAGCCTTGTATTCATGCTCTAGATCCTTTAATTCATCCTTAGTGAACAGATCCCAGTCACAGCTTTTGTAATACTGCTGTCTTTGAAAAGAAACGTTAACTTTCATTTATCAGTGTGACAGAGTAAAAAACATGTTCTGGTAAAATCAGAATTGACAAAAGGACTTCATTCAGCTCTATAAATACATTTAAGAATCAAATAAATACTTACAAAGTTAAAATGGGACAGCTCACTCATTTCCAGCTATCTGCCTGCCTGTTTGTTTGCTACCATCAAAAAGTACCAGAAAAATCACAAGTCTAATTACTTCCAGTGTAATTGTGTGATTATTTACTGATCACGATGTTTGATAACCATTACATCTTTAGGTTTTTACACAGCAGAAGAAAACACAGAAGAACTGAGTTCAAATGTTACATCGTTACCTCACAAAACTTCCTGGTGGCATTGTAAGAATTAATATGAAAGACTCAAGAGCATTCTGAAAATGATTGAGCCAACTTCACGCTTACCTTCAGTCATGCCGCTTCAGTGCCTTTCAGGCAGGGCTAGTCTGATAGGAGTATCGGAATGCTTTTTCAGACCGTTAGTGTAACAACTGCATATCACTGTGAGGATTATCTGGATCTAGGAAAAAGCAGCAGCATCTTCAATTCCTACCCAAGCCTTCTGAGCTGTCTAAATTTTGAACATTGTCACCATTTAATCTCCATTATATCCTAAGCAACTTGTGATTAGAATATCAGCATCATCCTGGGGATGTAAACTGCACCAAGACGAAGTGAGGGGGTTAGGTTTACACTTTCCTACACTTCCCCTGAAATGCGAAAATACACATAAGGAGGCACAAGCACAAGGTACTTCCAACACCAGCTTGTCAGAATACTGAACCAAGGGATAGGTATTCCTTTGGTAAAAACAAAGGAATACTTAAAATTGAGTTTAAAATGTTTATTGCCTAAGTTAGTCACAAGGAATGTTCACTTATAATTTTTCTACTACTATTTTTCCTTCCTTTTTTTTTTTTTTTTTTATTGTTTTTTTGGTCTTTGAGGAAATTTCTAGGTGTGATAACAGATTTTGCAGCTACTGAATTTGAATACAGGAAAAAAGGCAAAGCTCCTTTATTCGCTTTTTGGTATGAGACCCTAAAACCACAAACCAAATGTCATAATGAAACTGGTAACATGGTCAGGTAAACTTTTTTGTTTGTTTGTTTGTTTGGGTTTTTTTTGTTTGTTTGTTTTTTGGGGTTTTTTTTTTGAGAAACATCCTTTGAAAGCTTAGCTCTTTCCAGCAGATTTCTAGCACAACGATGTAGCTGACAAGTAGCATGGGAAGAAAGAAGGGCTCCTTGCCTGTCACCCCAAGAGTGTCTTTCAAAACAAATAAAACAACACTTATAAATTTAATGCTATTCTGCAGGACTGTACAACTGATTGAAGGACTCTGCAACACTAGCAAGATCAATGAATTTTGCCTACATCATGTCATAAGGTGGCAAAAGCAAGCACCCCAAAAAATTCACTTTAAACTGACACACATTTTATTCATTTGACATATTAATAAAAGATTGTTTAAATCTTGTTTCTGCTGCAGTTGAAATTCCCATGTAGCTATGGATTGACAACTTTAAGAGAAAGCACCATTCTCTCTCCTGAAGTATACAGTTGCATACCGTACACACTATGAAGTTGTTATTTTATTGAACTGTTTGTGGCTGAAAAGCTGACCAAATAGCATTTAAGTGCAATTGCAGGAACCAGGAAGGCTCAGAAAACAGCAGAACACTGTTTTTGCTTTAGCCATGTATGGGGAGTGAGAACCCAGCTGAAAAAAAAAACAGTAGAAATTTTTAAATTGGTTAAATAGTTGAATTTTTGGTTAAATATTGACATTATGTCAATACTGGAAGTATCACTATTACATCAGTATTTGCTTTCAAACTGAAATGGCTTTAAATACCATCATTCTCAGCTTCAAGTAAAAGGCCCAAGTTTGGGGAGCAAGCACTTTAACATGTCCTTAAAAGGTCTACTCACGTACTGCTGAAAATGTAACTGAAACGGTGCCTGTGCCACCTCCTGCCTGCTAAGTGCTTCAGAAAATCTAGAAGGGGTCTTTCCTTTGCCAGTATCTCTGAGTTGGTTCTATGAATCGGTTTGCAATGAGAGGGGGAGAAAAACATATTAAGCAATTATGACTGGTTTGAAACATGCACCCCCCCCCTTCCAATAATTCTCTTCCCACAGCCACAAAACTCCCATAGATATAATTGCTACAGGGCTCTATCATAAGAACTGCCGCCTACAACTAACCTGAACTGTGTGCTATCAAAGCAATATTGGAAGGGTCATTAGTGCTCTGTGGATAGCATGCATCAGTAACAAGCAAATGTTCAGGGGTTATATAGATCATGTGCAACCCTCTGGTTTCCTTTTAAGGATAGCAAGAAAAAACACAGATTGTCAAACTGAAAGAGGCTTGCAAGAGGGCTGAAGAAATCATAGCTATATGTGGTGTAGATTAGCTCAGAAATGAGGAAAAGGATTTATGTTTTGATTTGACCAAAGCTCTCTGTGTGTGTGATGTAAAATTATCATAAGCTGTTCCAGCTACATTTAGACCATGCCTAGTGGAAATACATTTAGTTACTTTCATGTTATTTAATTTAGGTTGAAAGAGCTGAAGAATGAGCAATAGTGGGAGATTTCTGCTACATATATTCCTGAATGAGTCCAGGCCTACTTGAGAAACTTTTGCCCACTGATGGTTAGAGGTGTGATGGTTTTTTCCCTTTTTATTTTACAACGGTATCATACCAGCAAAAGCTGCAGGGAGCACAGAGGCAGTTACACCACTGTGTTTTCACTGCTGTCGCTTACTGTAGTTGGGGAACTGACAGGAGCTGCATCACGGAAAGCACTTTTTTGTTGTGTAAATGGGGTTTATCCCAGATGGGTTTGGTGGCAAAGCTATGCCAGCAAACAATCTGTAACACAGATCAGTAATCTCTCTTTGCCATTTATAGTGTGCCTGTACCAAAACTGTAAGGGAGCTTCCAGTTTTGCTACAGAATGCAGTTCTAGCATTTTGCAAAACAGCTTTGCAGAAGTAAATCCAGACCAACAAATCAAGGCTTGAAATGTACAATACTTTCATTTACCAGTCTTCAAGGCTTAATCAGATCTAGCTCCAGTAACATGGGCTACTAGAATATGGTATACTGACTTCTCTGAAATATCCATCAGTGTTCAAATGTAAATGTTTTCAATGCTGGCATCTAAAGGGCCATGATGAATCCCCCCTACTGCCTGATCCATACTTTTACAGCTCACATCAGCCTCTTTTCTGTCACGATGGAGATTTGCAGGTTATAATACAGATGCATTATAAGAGGCATTTCTTTCTCTTACCCCTCCTCAAGCAACACAAGCCTTCATAAAGCTAGTTGCAGAATCACACTCTGGTACATGAACACCAGAATCAGCTACTCAGAATTGATAGTCTGAAAGAAATGCTGAACTGTAGGATAAAAAAAGCTACTCAGAAGTTCTCACTTTTAAGAAAGTTTTAGGATTCTTTTGTGATGCAGTAAATTAATATGAACATCTAGGAAAAAAGCTGTCATAAAAATCGGTAGTCAACAAGGCAAAGGAGAAGCAGGAACACAGGACAGAGTGTGTTGACCCAGTAGCATAAATGTGGCTCTTAGCACATGATATAGGATTTGACCTTTCTTTCAGCAGAAAGGTAGAGATA
Source organism: Micropsitta finschii (assembly GCA_034783455.1). NCBI lineage: Eukaryota > Metazoa > Chordata > Aves > Psittaciformes > Psittacidae > Micropsitta > Micropsitta finschii. The sequence goes on along the minus strand of JAVHNF010069722.1, from coordinate 26,472 downwards.
CTACATGCTTGCTTAGCTACATTACTATAAGCAATTCTCAAAAAATAGATTTGATTTGAAAATATGAAAATATTCAGTTATTTATTGTACTGTAAAATGACAGGATAACTTCAGTCTGGTGTCACAACTTACAGAGGTCTGCATCAAATGCCTCAGAGGAAAATTATCTCCTTTCCCCCCGCCATACTACACATGGTCAGATTTGCAATTCTATGCCATATTAACTCTGGCCTTTTTAAAGATCTGGTCATTATTTATTCCATAGGGCATGAAAAAACATTTTAAAAAATCAGTTACCTGCTATTCATTATTTCCCTTACTATATATATTTATCTATATGCCTGCCTTGGGGCAGTGGGAAGAGTGGAGCAGGGAGTTGTGCAAAGTATCAAAGGTTGATGAGTACTGTGCAGTCTGTGGGTTTAAAAGTTAAAGTACAACAAAATCCAGAAAACAGTAGAGAAAGCTAATACCTCAAAAAGGCAAAAGCAAATGATAATTTGAATAGACAACATATCTGATAATAAAATTAATCTGCTCTTCATTTGAGTTTATAACTGAGAAAAAGCAAAAGAGTGGCACAACAATAGGGGCTTTTTTGTCCCAGTAACTGCTTATGATAAAACATATCATAAAAGTAAAGTACTTATTTCCATATATCTGAGTCAAGAATAGATATAAAGGTCTGCAGCCATCCTGGCAGCAAGCTCATTTACGGCATCAATGCCCTCAGGCATTTTCGCATTACTAACACAGTAACTGAAGCTGGAGGTGAAAGTGATTTCCAAAATACACTCTTTCCATTTAAAAAGGACCCTCAAACCCAAAACAACTACCATGGCAAAGAACAAAAAGCCCAAGTCATATCACCAAGAATAAACAACTGTGACCCACTTCAGACCAAAAGGTCACTATACCACAACTCTGGCCATTAGCTGCAGCTCTAAAGGTCAGGTGCTTTCAGCCATGCTCAGAACTTACTGGATATCTGGTACCCAAAGTAATCTACACAAATTCAATGTAAAATCAGTAATCTTAAGATATGGCATGACTCCAACCTTTCCACTTGAGTTTCTTTGGTTTCCATAAAGCAAAGTCGCACAATATAAAATGAGACATTTCCAGCAAACAACTACAGTCTAATTGGATGAGTTTCCACCAGCCACAACAAGTTCCCTGTAAAATTTACACCAGGTGATCAGCAATAATGAATATAAAGAAAATTAAAATCGTATCTGAAGTAACTAACAGAAGAAAAGGGAATCTGGTAAGGCATTTCAGGCATTAATTTCCTTGACTGTTAGCATTGAGATGGAGTCTTGGCGGCAGTGTGCTATGATTTGCAGTTGCCTCTGCAGTATTTCTGTTTCAGGAGATGAATGTGTGTTTTCAATGTGAATCAATCTGTTAGACTCTGGTTCTTTATCTGTGCTAAGCTTCAAAGCTCCTCCTTTTATAAAGCCCTAATGAGAACCAAGCATGCGGTGTACAGGATAAAGGTGTGTTCCAAGTACAGAATGGCAATTAACTGAACAAAACTCTGGAATTTAGTGATACTCTATGGCATCTGTAACTAACTACACTACTTTTCTTGCTTGTATGCATCATCATGAAGCTGAAGCCACAGATACTCACCAACCTAAATGAACTGGAGTTGAGCTTTTAATGATTTTGAGCTGATTTATAGAAATCATGCAAAGCTCTGAGTACTGCATGAGCAAAACCATCACTTTCTTGAGGTATGTTAGAATTTATCAGTTAATCTAAGACCCAAATAAAGAAAACCATGCAAGACTAAGCTCAGATGCCATTTCCACACTGCCCAAAGAACCAGAAACTGGTGTTTTTTGCTGAGTGCAGCTATCAGACTCCGAAAGCAGACAGATTTTTAACTGTCACACACCCCCACAATTCAACTTTGCATACATGACATCCATATGCAATAAATGTAAGTAATCTCAGTAGCAATCTTGACCTCACACATAGAAGCACCCACATACTTCTCACACCCACAAACACTTTCTCCCAAAAGTAATTAATGGATCATATAACAGTACTATTAAATAGATGTTTAACCATTAATGCATAACACCCAAAATCAGTGATGCAGTAACTTCTGAAGTGAAACATCAAACTAACCAGAAGTGCAGTCTGATAAACTCTTTTGAATGAACAAATTAAAATATATTTTGACAAAGATGGACAAAATCAAATACTAAAGATAACACAGTAAATATTGCAGCAGCACTGATTTGTTGTTTAAGTCCACCGCATGTGGTAGCATGTTATTCAATAGCATGTTGCTGGATACTGGTGTTTTACTTAGCAAACGGACACGGTTAGAACCTTTGGTACAGGCAGCAGTTCTTTACAGCTTTTAAATGGGGAACAACTGTTGCATCATGTCTGACTGGATGTGTAAAACAGACCCCTCCTCAGCAGCACACTGACAATAAGTGGTTTATTGTGTTCCCAACTGCAGACGTCAAGGAACCACGCTATTTTATAGGAAGAGTCCTGCTTGACATAGGCTCCATGCTCTGTGGTTTACAATATCCACAGGGTTGTGGACATGACTCAGTTTCACATACTGGTTGGCCAAGATACCAACTAGATCTGTGCTGAAACAACATTCTTGTGAAATCCTTAGGCATTCCATACGTGTAGTAAAACCACAATAAACACAAGAACAATTGTACTATATATTACTCAATTTGGATGGGAGAAACAAATTCTAGCCTCATACTGAAGACAGATTATTTTCAACCCAAACCAGAACTCAAAACACCCTTTTTACTGATGGGCTGGCAATGAACTGACATTTCTGCTACTTATCTGTTTTCAGTTGCCTCTCTCCCTGTAGTATACGTGGATTGTATGCTTCATACAGATTCAGTTTACTCTATGGTATAATAAAAAGACTGAAAGAACTCTATTTAAGGATTTAAGGAACTCTAAGATTCAAATAGAAAGCAATTCCCAGAGAAAGCCCCCCTTTTTTTTTTTTCTTTCAAAGGAGCCCATCTTCTCCTCCATTGCTCCCATTCCCATTATGCCATGCATGAAAAACCTGTATAAGACTTTACTTTTACAAAGTGCTGCCTAAAAAAAATCAAACTACAATCACAATAGTTTCCTCAATAGATGACAGCTACTTTTCTTCCCCCATGAAGAGTGAGTTACAAATATAACAAACTATTAAATAAAAAGCTACTCAGTACTGGAACCTTTGACCCTTCCAACACAATGAGAAAACCAACATTTCTAAATATTATTTCATACTATTATGTTCAGACTCCTTGTGCATATCATCTTTTTTCAGTGCAATTGTCTTTCTGAGCTAGATCACAGCTGAACAGAGTTAAGCTTTATGGGTATCTGGAACTTATCTGTTGAGCCAAAAGAATATAATGAGAATGTCTGGTGAAATCTGCAAGACACCTGTTTTTCACATTCCTCCCTGCTCCCTGGAGCAAGTTGTATCAAAGCAAAAAACCAATGCTTTATGAACTCTTCTTTCTCCTTTCACATTGTCTGAGAAGATAAAGAGCAGCTCCCCAAAGACCATGGTTATTGCCCATGCACAGTAACCGTGTTTAACACATGCACAGATATTTGTATCACAAAACGGCTACAAAGGAAAATTCAGAAGATTTACCTTAGGTGCAGCCTCTTACCAGAAATTTTCACAACAATGTCATAGGAGAAAAAGATAAATTACCAGTCACTGTGGTTCCTCACATCCTTAGAGTGTCTGAACTCTGCTTAAGCTCACCACAGCAGCCCACTTGAACTGTAAGTCAGGCTGTCTTGTTTTCCAGCTTGCAGAAATTGATAGCGCTTCTCACTAAAGCTGACTGATTTGTGCTTAGGGTACAGATACAAGGACAGTCACTAGTCCTTGGTGGTATTTCTTTTGCTTTCCCTCACTGTTTATTTCCAATTCAGTAACTACCAAACTCATAATGGAGAAGTTTCTTTGTTAAAACAGTGTCTTTTTCATGGAAAAAACCCCGCTACAACTGAAATCACTTTTGTTAGCATGCTCTTCTCTTCTGAAGACTGGGTGCAACGTAACTTGAAGGCATTTCAAAGACCCTTCAAACACACACCCCAACACACCTCCACTCAGTCACTCCACAGGAACAATTTTCATGAAAGAATTTCCAAAGCTTCTAAGCAACAATAGCAAAGCTTCTGTTCAACAATAACCTGGGTTCCCTCACAGTTTATCCACTTAATACTTGCCTTGTAAACTCAACATGCCTCTTACTTCTCAACGAGAGTCCTCCGGAATATTTTCATCACACACAAAGTAACACTGCCTGAAACAAGTGGCAATAACATTATGTTCAGATTGTTGATAGCATTACAAGAAATGCACAGCATGATTTGGCTTTCATCCAGACGCATTAAAGTGCAGAATCCTCAACTAGATTTCATTTCTGTCCTAACTTTCATCCATCGAGGGGAATGAAGATCTCTGCACCAAGGTACTTAATGAGTTGGCACTTCGGCTGAGAATGGAGGGTTCTGGCACACTAATGCATCCCTGCACATCAGCTTACCTGTAGTGTTTTGAGCATGCTCACGTCTTGCAAATTGCTTAAGAGATTTTTAATAAAAAAGACTAAAGGACATCTTACTTTTCTTTCAAGTGAAGTATATACCTATGAAGCATTTGCCACAGAACTTCTAATCAGTTAATACCTGTAGTCTGTTTCTCCATTAAAACTCCTGAGAGGATACTATGCCCATACTGCAACCTTAATCCACCACAGGTGTGAAGAAAAGAATAGTATTCCTTCTAAATTCTGCACATATGGCAACATAAAATTCAAGTGAAACCATGTCTATTCAGCAAAATGGGTGCTAGGGTAAAACCTTGGACCTTTACTAGAATTACGTTACTGTGTTAGCTTGCATCTGTACCATATCGATCAACATTCTGCTACAATATTTTCAAAGACAAGGAAATAAGCATGACTGTCAATTCCGACAAGCACTTTACTATGTCACAGTATTGACATGTAATATTGTATTTGCTTTGTACTATTGTTATTTATCTCTGATAGAAGCAGCGGCATCATTTCAGCATGAAAATACATAGCAGTTCAGCCAAATAGAGAACAGACGCTGCCCCCTGAATACAGCTTGGGAAATATAAACCAAATGACCCAGTCCAACTAACAATTTTGTGTTATATAATAGGCTGCAATGTGATGACATCTACAGTAATACTAGCTTGCACTTAAAAGCAGAATTGGGATGGATACCATTTAGAAATAAACTGATGGTAATTCCAAAAGGAATCATTCTCATGCGTACAGGGGCAGGTTTGAAACAATACATTGTAACATGCAACAAGGTCCTGGCCATAAATAACCATTTAGATATCTTTTTGTACCTCTTGTTATGAACAGAAACAAGCAAAACCTTTGTTTCATTTTACCCATTTCTTATATTTCTATATTTCACCACATTGTGATGATTTGATCAGTGCTATTAATTTGCCTTCCAAACTGAGATTTGTTAAGTGTGAACTCCTGTGTTTGCCTATGTAAATTAGATTGTGTGAAGAAACGATGTTCCACACAATCCAGTGAGAAATTCAAAGGGTGCTGACATAAGAGTACTGCAAAATGTCATCATCATCTGCACTAATTTACTTTTACTGAAGTTATTTGTAACCAATTACACAGAACTAAACAAAAACCTGCCTCTGACAACATTAGTAGCACAAATAGTTAAACTGCCCTTCATCCGAAGACGTTGCAAAACACATGTCCTTCCTAGACTTCTCTGGCACATTCCTGAGTGCACACGCACGTTGTTACCTCTGCACAACACTGAGCCAAACTCCCAAGAGACAGGACACAAGTGTCCTCTATGGCTTAAAGCACATCTGATCTCAAAGCTTCAAACTCAGCGAATTCTGGATGAATGGCTTTACTTGTCAGGGACAAGAGACATGTTAGGATCCTACAAAACCAATTTTTACCTTTGATCACAATAGAAGTCTATTATCATAAGACCCCCTTACATTATTCACTTTAGAAATGGGTGAATATCTTGCAGTGTCACATAAGGAAAAACCCCAAACTTCAGTGGTGTGTCCCATTTCCTTAATAACAGCAGCATAACTAGTTTATATGTCTAAAATAATAAAAATGGCTATGAAGATATATATTAAAAAAAGCTCCCAAAAAAACCCAGCAACAAACAAACCCAACCACTGCATTTCCTGCTGTGAGTGGGGGAAAAGGAAGCAATCAGAAAAAGAACTACAGATGAAAGATGGGAGCAGGGAAAAGAGACAGAAAAATATCTCCAGATTTCTTAAAACAACTGACAATACTTGTATGCTTCTAAGATGCTGTAAATGCTTTTTTGTCTGTGCTGGAGCTCAAACTGCTTAGTTTGTAGACATTAACTATTCCAAGGTACATTTCCATTTTGCTGAACTCTGCAGTGCATTCTAGAGCTCAGCTCGACATCACAGCGCATTATTTCAGGCTCTGCTCTTCTTAGAATCATAGAATAGTTAGGGTTGGAAAGGACCTTGATTTCATCTAGTTCCAAACCCCCTGCCATGGGTAGGGACACCTCACACTAAACCATTCCACCCAAGGCCTCATCCAGCCTGGCCTTGAACACCGCCAAGGATGGAACATT
>JAVHNF010069718.1:83372-96686 GCA_034783455.1 Micropsitta finschii | reverse complement strand
TATTTTTATAGCCCTTTTAAGAAAAAAAGAAAGAAGTTGTCTTGGGCACATAATTTCCTGCAGTGTACTTATTCCTGATGTTGTGAATTATTACACTTTCAAAAAAGATCACAAAATAAAGAACCAACAATACTGATTTACAAGCTTTTACTGGGTTTTAATTCTAGTTGTAACCAGTTGTGCTTTAACAACAAGCATGACCCACTCAGACCCTGGCAATGAGCTATGTAACTGAACCAGAGAATCAGCCTGTGACAGTGTCAGTTGCCCCTATATGCAAGAGGAAATGGAAATGAGAAACAACTCATTTAGGGAAATAAGATGAAAAAGGGCCAATACCAGAACTAGAGGAAGAGGCAGAACATGAGGTAACTTTTCAATCTGTGTCCTTGACTAAGCTATGGAATATGCAAAAAGATTTTAGCTGTCATCCAGGTGACCACATCATCACCTGGATGCTCCAATGCTGGGACAATGGGGCCAACAGTCTCTAATTAGAAGGTAGGGAAGCCAAGCAGCTGGGATCACTTGCTCAGGAAGGGAGAATTGGCAAGGTGATTATGAAAGAATCCTTGGTCTCTGGATGCAGTTCTTGGCAGCTGTGAAGGAAAGGTATCCCTACAAGGAAAATGTTACATGTTGCTAATGCTAGTGGATAACAGTAGAGAGAGGCCTTCAGTTCCTGAGGGAATTAGCTGTTCAAGGGTTGATGTACTGTAAGTCGGACACCAAGGAGCCATCCATAGATCCAGCTGAAATTGAATGTACACAGCTCCTGGCAGAAATTTACATGGAGTGTACCATCATCATGTGCCAACAGTGGAAGAAATGAGTTGTCAACTCTAGGAGTTTGAAGCCAGTCTCTCCTCTTCCATCATTTCAGCTGTGGAAAAACTGTCCCAGTAGCTCCAGCAATTGCGAGATGATATATCCAGCTCCCCACTTGCACAGACCAGCATCTCAGATATTAACAGTAAGTGCCCTGTTGCTCAAGAGGGAAGATATAGAAGGTATTTACATAGTTTATTGGTATAAAATTCAAGTTGACTTATTCCACTTGAAAGACACTGGTCCCTGGCTCTGAGAAACCTAGATGGTTTTTTTGAGTCAACACTAGTTAGATTCTGAGACTTCAACTCTGCGTGTACAGATATACCTATGACTCACTTGCAAATGAATATGACTTGCTTAAAAATGTATTAAGCATTAATAATGGGGTACTTTTTGCACTGTAAGAAAAACTTTGGAATGCTTTGGAAAATGGGAGTAATTCAGATGTTCTCAACTTCATTAACTGTAAAAGTATTTAACAGAAAATGGTCAAGATTTGTCACTGGCTTAGGGCTAATCTGAGTGAGTGATCTCTGAACTGTTTTATTAGTGACTATATGTAAAGAATCAGAGACTTTCATTTGCTGGGGAAACATCTTCATACTCTGAGTCAGGTTTCAAGACCCAGCTAGTGAAAGCTGGTTGAGTGTTTGCCTTGCTTTGAGCTGGGCACTGGGCTCCTGCAGGTCCTTCCAGCCTGAGGGGTTCTGTAATTTTTATTTATTTATTTTATTCTTTTTAAGAAGTGTTTGTACCACACAAGGACCATCAGCTGTAATGGCATTGCCTTGCTGATACTGCCAGCAATTAAACCAGGGGTGTAAATAAAATCCTTGCTCTGAAGTGTTTTGTTTTGTTTTTCTATTTTTGGTAACTATTTCTGCTTATCTTTACAGCACTTCTATCTACTGGATGAATGTGTAACAGCTATGACTTTCTTCGTATGTCTCTTTCTGGCCACTGCAGAATCTTTGCTTGCAGAGGTAGAGCAGGGAAAGCTGAAGTGACCTTTCTCTAAATTCCAAGTTCGCAGCTTTCCGGAAGCTGAATTTTTATATGGAATCTAATGGTTCTGTACTTGAATGCATTAGGCAAACAAACTATGCTTTAGGGAAATCTGTCACAGATATATAATACTGAAATTCTCTATGGATTACTTAATTGGGGGGGGGGGAACTGTAAACGTACTGAGTGTTAAAGAAGATAATGAAAAATGTATCAGCTAAGGAAAAAAAAAGAAGGCTTTTATTCAGGGTACTTAGAACTTGATTTATACATTCATCTGATGAGACCTGTAATGAGTTACCCTTATTAGGTTACCTGCTAATGAGGAGTTACCCTCATTCACCCTTTTCTATACAAAAGGAGCAATAAGATCTTTCTCTTGATTGGTGTTTGTACAAACCTGAGTAAGGTGCATGTGTTAAAAACATATGCCTGTTAGTGGATCCAGGATTTCAGGTCTCCTTGTTCACACACTACTTCCTTTGTGAAAGGAATAGTAGAGTAGGTGTTTGTTCGTGTATTTAGACTTGTGCAGCCTGTGTCGCAGACTACCACTGATGGTAACTCTGAGACTTAGCAAAACATTCCATGCTGGGACCAATATGATAAATCAAGCTTCAGGTGCAAGCTTTGAAGTGGGAGCAGAAGAACAGATTTTTAATGAAGTTGAATGGGAATAATTAACTAATACCCTGTGCTTCGCTAGGTGCTACATCACCAGAATTTTTTCTTGAAATTAAATCCTTACTCAAACCATTCTACTGTCACTTTGTTGGAGGAAAGGGTTCCTCTTTGGTTCAGTACTGATGTACAAATTTTGTACAGTTGATAAAATCATAGAATAGTTTGAGTTGGAAGGGACCTTCAAAGCTCATCTAGTCTAACTCCCCTGCAATGAGTGGGGATTTCTTCAACTAGATCAGGTTGCCCAGAACCACATTCTGCCTGGCTTTGAATATCTTCAGGGATGGTGCATTCACCACCTCTCTGGGCAACCTGTCACAGTGTTTTACTACTCTCATTGTAAAGAGTTTCTTCCTCACATCCAGCCTGAGTCTCCTCTCTTTTAGTTTAAAACCATCACCCCTTGTCCTATTGCAACAGGCCCTGCTAGAAATTCTCTTTCCGTCTTTCTTTCAGGTTCCTTTTAAGTGAAAGGCTGTAATAAGGTCTCCCCAGAGTCTTCTCTTCAGGCTTAACAACCCAGCTCTCTCAGCTGTTCCTTATAGGAGAGGTGCTTCATCCTTTAAAATGTATGTCAAGTAGGTTGCTTGGTGTACCTTTTTCATGGAAATCTTATTTCCTTTAATGACCTGATTTTTTTTTTATTTTTATTTTTTCCCCTACCCCTGGTAAAACAGTGCTAGTGCATGCTGCCAAGAGAAGGGGGAGAAGTTGGTTCTTCACGATTTTACTTGCAGATAAAGTAATCTTGCAAGAAGGTAATAGATAGAGTAGGGATGGATGGAACTTTACAGGAGTAAGAGTACAAAGGAAACTCACAAATGGTCATTTGTGCAAAAATACTCTGCAACTGCAATATCAGCTCTTGGAAACTTTGGCAAAAAAACCCCAGGCATCACAGTACATGTTCAGTTACTTATGCATAGGCACTTGAATTTCAAAACCTTAAGTTTCTTAATTTAAAAATCAGTAAATTAAAAGTTCATTTAAAAGAGCATGCACTGTGAGTAGGGGGAAGCTTTAAGGGAAATCTTGGGATAGTATAATATTTTGTCATCTTCTGCTGATTGTGTAGTCATTTGTATCAATAGTTACAATCCTAATGATAACTTCTATTTTCAAAATCAAGATTAGACAGTGATCTGTAATCACTGCAGTGTCTCAGAATGGTTTCTTGATGACTTTTTGCTATCTTTGCTTCCTGCTTTGGTTAAAAGATAAGCCTTCATTTAACTGCTTGCTATCTTGTGTTGGAAGCCCCCTAGTTTAGCACCTTAGTTTATTCACTAGAAAGCAATGTATTTTGAAGAAGTGGCTAACTTTTGAAATTTGAGTACAGGACTCTTGAATATGCACACATTACGCTGATTCCAAAGTCAGTGGCCCGCTGCCAGTTGAGGTGGGCTGCAGTGGAACTGAGCCATTGCTGAGTACCTTTGCAAATACAATTATCCTTGCTGTAAAATGACACTGTGCAGTAAATACAGGTTATTGTGTGCAGGAGTGAGAGAACATGTAAATTTCTCTATATTGGTGTATTGCTGGATTTGATTTTGAGGCTTTTCTTGTAGAGGACAGATGGGAATAGAAGAGTTAATTGCAGTAGGCCCTGTGCCTATAGGGATATGTAGTTGTGATGCTTTGATTTAGAGTTGAAATAAACACTGTAGTACTTCAGTGCTACCAGCCTTACAATAGTATGCAGGCTCATTGCCAGAGCTGTTGTGAAAGCAGTTGTACCAGCTTTCGTAAGAAGGTCTTGGAGGTCAATTAAGTGTCCGTCTGGGATGAGTAAGCTCTTATTTACTGACTGTGTTGTAGAAGTAGGATGTACTAGTTCTTGGAGAGCCGACTGTAGTAGTACCAGTTGCAAAACACAGTGTTCATGATATTGGAGGCGATGTGCATGGAAATTCATCGGTATAATTGGAATTTTTTTTTTTTTTTTTTTTTTTTTTTTCAAATGGCAAAGGGTGTTTAAAGATTTGGGAACTGAGCTTGTCAAATGTTTTTGTAGCATACTTTGGCCATCTTTTAGCCACTTATACTGGTAGTCTGCTGAAACAAATGGCTTCTTGATGGTGTGTTTCTGTAAAAGTGATCAGGTGATTTAAAGTGTTAAAAGTTCACTTGTCAAGCAACACCTATAAATTCTGTTTTCTTTCGATGCAGCTTTAAATAACAGCATTTTTGTGCTTGTACATATCTTTTTGGAAGGGGGGGGGAGGCTTCCATACTTTCACAGCAACCGTACTTTAAAAATACAGAGAGATTTCTATCTGCATCTTTTCATTTCAGAATTTTGCACTTCCTTCACAGTGACAATTTACAATGGTAGAGCATGCTTTATTTTTGGCAGTCTTCTTAAAAGGGCCTAGATTAAAATCTCTGACCTACAGCCGTTGTAAATAGAAGTCTTTTTGTTATAAAGCCTTTTAAAGTTCTCTTTCTGTGTTAACTGATTAAAATACATACAGTGTTGGCGTGAGTTCCTTCTGCTAATTAAATAAAATGAAACCACAGGTGAGATAAAAAAAATCAACAATATACCTTCCTCGTTGGAAAGGTTGACTGTTGTTTTGATGAGCTTTGTTTGCCTGCTGTGGGCATGTATATATGTGTGTTTTAGCCCCAGGACCCCTGAGACTGACATCCTACTTTACTAGGTCTGTCTGCCTGAATGTTACAGAACAGATGGTTAATTCAAACACAAGAGTATTAAAGCTGAGTAGCTAAATCTGATCTCCTAAAAATGGGGTTGCCAAAACAAGCTGCTGAATTTGGTGTAGCTGCTGAATTGGTCTTTTACTTGATACAAAGGCAAACCTTAGTTTGCCTAAGAGCAAAAAGGTTGGTCGCTTCACTTTTTTTTTCCCCATTTTTAATTTCTCTCAGACAGTGTAAGTTGAAGCAGTAAGTTGCTTATATATAGTAGGGCTGTTGGAAGAGGAAAAGGCTTATTTCAAATCCATGTGTGGTTATTTTTTCCTGGGCTTATCAGTGTGGTCCTTTGCTTTAAAAGTAACAGAGACAAATTGCAGCAGTGAAATAAAGCTGACACCTGATTTTTTTACTTGCCATGATTTGAGGTTTGCTGGGTTTTTTGTTTGTTTGTTTTTGTTTTTTTTCTAGGTGGTCAGTGAAATAAGAAGGAAAAAACAGTTTTTTAGGAGAAAGATTTGCTGTGTTTAGAGGCAAATTCTTTCTCTTGATGTCAATAAATAAGATAATTTGAGATGAGTGTTGTGCCAGAAGAAAACTTGAGGCCATCTAATCCAACCTGTACACTACAGATCTGAATTATCTCTGAAGTGGGCATAGTAGTAAATGAAATTACACAAATGTACAAAGATGCAAAAGGGATTAAGGCATTTATTTTATGTGTTCATCCTGTTGGGATTATTTCTTCAGGACACCATTTCACACTAACCTACTTTCCTACTTTCAAATGATGAGCAGGCTGATGCTCAGCCCTTGGGGGTTTAAACACTTATGATTCTCCTGTGAGCTGCTGGAAGTTGTAATCACTTTTCAGGAATCTATGACCTTGCAATCCATTTTTCTATTGTGAATTGAGTATTTGATCTTTAAAAGAGTTCTGTATGTGACCTTTGGGGGGGTTATTTTTCACTTTTGTGATGCTGTAAGGTGACTTATTACATTGCTTAGAATCACAGAATGGTTTGAGTTGGAAGGGACCTTAACAACCATCTGGTTCCAACCTCCTGCCATGGGCAGGGACACCTTCCCCTGAACCAGGTTGCTCAAAGCCCTGTCCAACCTGGCCTTGAACACTGTCAGGGATGGGGCAGCCACAGCTTCTTTGGGCAACCTGTGCCATTATCTCACTACCCTCACAGGGAAGAATTTCTTTCTAATGTCTAACCTAAATCTCCCCTCTCTCAGTTAAAAACCATTCCTCTTGTCCTGTCCCTGCAATGCCCTTGTAAAAAGTCCCTCTCCAGATTTCTTGTAGCCCCCTTTAGGTACTGGTCTGCTCTACGGAATACCTGGAATCTTTTCTTCACTAGGCTGAAGAAGCCCAGCACTCTCAGCCTGTCTTCACAGGAGAGGTGCTCCAGCCCTCTGATCATCTCTGTGGCTTCCTCTGGACTTGCTCCAACAGGTCCATGTCCGTCTTGTGCTGGGCACCCCAGAGCTGGATGCAGGACTGCAGGGAAGTTTCTCATGAGAGTGGAGTAGAGGGGGAGAATCTCCTCCCTCAACCTGCTGGTCACACTGCTGGGGATGCAGCCCAGAAACCAGCTGTATCCCAGCACACACTGCTGGGTCATATTGAGCTTCTTGTCAACTAACACTCCCAAGTTCTTCCCCTCAGGGCTGCTTTCAACCCATTCTCCACCCAGCCTGTGTTTGTGCCTGGGATTGCCCCGACCCAGGTGCAGGACCTTGCACTTGGCCTTGTTGATCTCCATAAGGTTGGCATTGGCCAAAAAGGAAAGAAAAAAAAAAGATACCTCTTTTTCACTCCCACTTCCAAATTCAGTCACAAACGCTGGTTCTCAGGGAGAGCTTGGTTAGCTAAAGAGAATAACAAAATTAATTCACAGAGCCGGTGCCTCGGCTGCAGTTTCAAATATCCAGTCTAATTGCCCCAGAGTGCCAGATAACCAAGCCGGAATGTTGTATTTCTCAGAAAACCTCCTTCCAAATGAATCACCCTCTTTGCTTCAGGCAGAACATCGCTCTTCTTCGAGTTTCCCATCTACCTCTTGGTCGCTCCTAATTTAGTATGGGTGCCAGTCTGTCATGATTAGAGTGAGAATATGAAATCATGATTCAAGTGAACTTAATATTTCTGAACTTAAGCTAAAACATGGTTTAGGTTTGCAGCCCAGATTCAGGTAGTTTCTGTTTTTGCCAAACAAATTACCTCACTGCTGAATAAAATGGCTATCTTGCTTCATCAGCATTGCTCTGTGAAAAAAAAAGGAATTAATCAGATTTCCTGCCGTTCCATTAGCTAGTTTTTTTGTTTCATTTAATATTTCAGCTGCCTCCAGAATGATTTTTCTAATACCAAAAGGGCTTAGTCAATTTTCGGGACTAACTACTTGCAAAATGTCAGTTTAATAAAGCAGGTTTATTGCTGGAACTTGGCATGAAAAGAAAAGCTGAAGCAATGTAAAAATGTATTTTGATGAACTTTAAAAAAGTGTGGGGGAGTAGTGCTGGTTGTTTCTCAATGCCCTTGATTTCTGTAACAACTGAGTCAGTTGAGGCTACTCAGCATTTTTGGTGTTTGCATTCTTCATGTACAGGCATATTTGGTTGGCATCTTTACTGTATTATCCAGATCTGCTTTGAACTTGCATGGTTTAAACCTACCCATTGATGAAAGGTTTACATGTAAAGTTGAAATATTAGAAAGGCAAAAATAGAACTAAAACAAGAAAATACTTTGACAACCGGACATGGAGAGAAATGCTGCTGTTTTTATTAGTCTTTCAACTGATTGTGCCTTTTTATTTTATGGGAAAATCATGCTTCATTCTGATACAGCTCCAAAAGAGATTTCTTTCCACATTTGTGGCCTACCATGCTCAGGTACTGATCTGATTTGTTGGCCATCAGCGCCCTGCTAAAGCTCCGTGTAGGGCAGGAATTTATTGATACCAAGACAAAGACAGGCAGCTCTTCTCAAGAGTTTTTCCCCTCTTTGCTTTCCTCCCCGTGCCTGTAGCCGGCCTGCTTGTGTAAGGTGAATGCTGAACGTTCCCGAACAACCTTGTCTCAGGCTTCTTTAAAACTGCTAAACGAAGGAGAGGAGGACGGGGAATTCAGTTTTGCGTGCGTGTAGGTTTGGCGTGAAAAACTCTCTCACCTGCCATTCATCAGAAATAGTCACCAGCTGCTCCCAGTCTAACGTTACAATGTCAATGGGAGGTCTTTAGCATGAGAGGGAGAAAAAGGTCTTTGCCAAGATGTTAAAAAGTGGAGTACAGTGAAACTGGAAACTTCCCTTGATAGTGAGCACATTATCTAAGCATCTTATTACAAATTACTGAGAGCCCTTTTAGCATTATTTTTTTTTTCATGTCTTAAGGGGATTTAACTAATTAGGCACAAAGTCTTATGCTCGGGATTTATTCACTCATATTTTTTCACTTAAGGTATGGCAAGTTGTCTGGTTTTTTCATGTTCTGGTGGTCATTTGCAGACGAAGCAGATTTAGCTGAGAGAAATCCAGCTGCAGTTGCTAATAATGTTCAACAGCGCTGACTCCACACACTTGCTGTGCACAGACTCCTGTTGGATTCAGCTGAAGACCTATGTTCTTGCTAGTGTGCAGTTCTGCTCTTGCTGCTCATGTTGCCACTGTCACACAGCATTGGTATAGCTATAGGACTAGATTTTGAGTATACAAGGATGGCAAGGTTGGATCATCAGTGCTGGTGTTGCTGATGTTGCTCCCCTTCTTTGGAGAACAGAAGTCCATCCAGCTGCCTGATAGCCCAGCCTTGGTAATCCTGAAAAGCTCCACCTAGGAGTGGAGAAGAAGCAACAATTCAAGGACCCTGATAGCCAACAAGGAGATGGCCTTACAAAACAGCATGGAGTATGTCAGTTAAGGATCTTCCTTCTGCCCGGTGCTCAGGTATTCAAAGTAGGCAACGTGGTAGCTCACTTTGGAGTTGGATTGATTTGTGGGACATAGTCTCTCTTACTAGTACTAAAACACATGCATAGAAACAAGGACTGGCCCTGAGTCCACAAGCATCCTTAGACCATGCAATGACCTATGAAAGGTCTCTAAGAATAGAAGTCTGTGGATTTGAATTACAAATTTTAAATGTACAGAGCTCTGTGGATAGATTAAAAACTGCTTTTAATCTGACAGTTCCTGCTGTTTTCCTTGAGACCTCTGTGATCTCACATGCATTTCCACAGCAACCAGTAGTAAAGTCACTGAGATCTTCGTATTTAAAGCAGGATCATGTACCAGGAGAGTGTAAAGCATATACTATCAAGTACTCTATGCCTTCAGCCTCTTGGACCTGCAGTGGGGTGGGAGGAGCAGCTTTGCTCAAAAAGCTTTGCTTTTACATCCAAAGTCTCAAAGATTTTATCCAAAGTCTCAAAGACTAATCCATCCTTGCTCACTTACCATCTGTAAAATCAACACTGTATTCTGGGTTGCAGAAATGTCTGGTATATGAAATTGTTTCTCATTAAAATTTGTTGCTCTCAGGTGTTACTTCAGCTTATTAAGGCTTTTCGAGAAGCATTTGTTCTTAAAGAGTCAAAAATGTGTTGCTGTATGTGGAAGGGTTAGCTGATTCAAATAACTTTATAAACTGTTAATGGTCAAATCCTCAAGATTTTTTTAGAGTCATGTCAGGTGAAATTTGCAATTGGGTTTGATGAGACATGGACTCCTCCATTACAAAAGGATCTTTTAAAGTCTTCCTTTGGTTCTTACCTAGTGGTTAGCTCAGAAATCCAACCATGTCCATCCAAATGTTATCTCACAGCCATGCCGCAAAACTACTCACCTATTGAACTTGGAGGTACTGGGGGCCACATGTAGGTTTCCACAGAACTTCACTTGGTATGAAGTATAGGGAGATATTGCTGGCACATTCTTTAACCCACAGTTTTGGTTAATGTAAGTCAGAAAACCAAGCTGCGAAAGTGCTAAAATCTCACTGCTCTTGACTTTTACTGAACATGTTGCGCGTTATCTCAAACAACCAGAATCATCTGGCACCAACTATGTTTGACTTACTGTCGTACTAAAAGGTGCATAGGAAAAATCAATATCTGTTTTGTTTCACAGTAGATCTCAGTATTTTGTAGCCTAACATATATTTTACTGGTTTCAATGCATCACTAAAGGTCAAATACCATATCTGTGCCTGTGATTTCCTGTACTGCTTTAAAGCACATCCAGGGCCTGTAACTCTTTTAAGGGCACAATCCTGTTATACTGAAACAAATGGAGGTATTTTTTGATGGCGAAGAATTAAATGTAAGAAAATAGTTTGTGCAGTATTTTTGAACCTTTTCTTCAACTTTTTCTCATTGTCACTTGTAAGATCTGGCAGTAATTTTATAAACTGTGCTTAATTGTAAGCTCATGGCTAAGCCCATACTATAGCTTGCAGGCCAAGGACTCAGATAGCAATGATGAGATCTGAATGGCAGCAGATTGTATTAGATATTTCCTGATTATAAACGTTGTAGTGCTTTTTAAGGAATTTCAGATCTTGCATATTTTGCTTAGTTTTTTCCTGGCTCAATTCACATTCTATTGTGCAAGCCACATTATAGCTCTGTTCTGTAGTATTTGCATTTTCCACCTCTTCTATTTGTCTGTTACCTGATATGTTGCATTTTCTTTTTAGGAACTTACCTGGTGAAATGCTTGGCACCTCAATATTCCATACAGCAAGTTCCAGACAAATATATAAAAATCAGATAAACCCCACACTTGTTTTCTACCCCCTTTTGCATTTTATTGACATTTCTGGTTTTGCCTGCTTTCATTATTTATTTGCTGTGATGAAACAAATTACACTCCCTGATTTATTTGGTGTAAAATACCATTATAGATACAAAAGGTACAATGTAAATCAATCAATCAATAATAATAATAATAAGTAAAGAGAAGTTAACATTTCACTTTATGATTTTCTAAGAATCAAAACACAAAGTCTCTGTTGACTGTGAGACATTAAATAAAGCACTATACAAACACACCAGCACACACCCCTTATAACTTACTTGATGCAATTAAAATCCAGGCTTAAGGGTGGCTGCCCAAGAATTTATGACATGCCCGTTGTTGTCCTATCTTTTCCTTTTAAACTGCATCTTGTAAATCAATTTCTGTTATAATTCTCTTAAAAGAGTATTTTGTTCAATAAAGTGTATGCTGTGGTGATACCAGATAACAGTGCCAGTTCTCCTTAGCTTGTTTGAGCCAGGACATACTTATCTTATAAATTACTTCCCCTGTTCGATGATATGTCTATGGCTGCTTTCAGGAAAGTATATTTCTGTTAAGTTGGGAAGCCTGTAGTTCCTAAAGTGATCCCTGAACCTTATTTAATGCTGCAGAACACTACAGGAAAGGGGGTTGAACTTTAATGTCTGCAAGGGGGAAAGTAATAACTTTCCCCATCTCTTCTGTAAGTGACTTGGGCTATGTGATGAATGCAGAACCTTCACTCAGAAGGTTTTCCTGATATTATACACTTGTAGCAAATAAGGTTGGAACCTTTAAAATATAGCATTTAGTAATGTACTGGAAATAGCTTCTTCTCGATTCCTTTAAAGGTCACTGCATTTGCTTTTCAGTCGTAATTTTAGCTCGGACCTCTACAGAGTAGAACTGAGAACATGCTTCACAATGTTCTCTCAATTTCCCCAGGACTGAAAATAAAATGGCACGGGACATTCATATATAGTGAACAAGTGTGTATTTTGTGTGTGTGTTTGTATGTATGCCTGCAGAAAAATCTTTAAAACATGTTTGTGAATAGGTTACTAGACCAAATAATCAGGGATAGACACAAACCACAGAGAAATAATCGGTTTAATATCCACTGTTTCCCTTAAATCTTTCTTAGCATGACCTCACTCTCTGACACTGCCTAGAGCTCAGGGATCTCCAACCTCCCCAGCCAAACAACAGGCCTGTTGCTGACCTTGTAATCATGTTTTGCTTAATAATTTGGCTTTGCTATGAAAAAAACAAGTGTTTCTTTAGCAATTTGGTTAGGACATCTAAAATGAGGAAAGATGCTGAAAAGTAATGAGTGGCTGTGAGATATATTTTTCCTCTCAGACTTCAGAAATATTCCATGGAGAGCAGTTTGTTTTGTAGTTTGCCTGAATTTGCCAGTAATGCTAAAGTTTATTAGGAATTGACGTTTACTCATTAAGGGCAGGTGTGGAATATTCGGGCAAGGTTCTACCTGTAGAATAGGGTTAGAAGATGATGTGAGGAGCATCTGTGAAGTGTGGGCTGGCAGAAGTTGCATTTCACCTGAATGACGCAGATGCAAAGCAGTGGTTGTGGGTTGCTTGGGAAGATTCTTTTTATCTGGCTGTGGAAAAGTCACATAGGCTCAGATCCAATGAATATTGATTCTTCAGACTTCTAACTTCAGTGCAATGATGAGGACCTACAGTAGCGGTCTGGAGAGGGGCTGTCATGCTAGAGGTCCTTGTTTCAATACCTAAGTTTAACAGATTCCTCTGAGCAGATGCCGTGACCCTGAGTTCACGTGGCTTTGCTCTCAGCATGGGGAATGGTTGGCAGCTGAGAAGAGGATGTAATTTTTTTTGCTGAAATGGGTCCTGAGCTGTACTGTTTTTTACACATGAACTTATATTTTAAGGCTTGCCCTAGGCTTATAAAAGAAATGCCTTTTTTAAAGTACATAAATCAAATTGGGTGCCAGCTGGATTTTCCCAGGAGAATATTCATATTCAGTGACTGAAAGGATTTATTCTCTGTTTATATTTATGAGATTTGGCAATGGTTAATGGAAGCAGAAAAATCAGCTATCTTCCTTTATAGCAGGTAACTGTATCTCTTTGGCTGATCGAGATTTACAAACATCTCAGTTGATTTATTCATGTTAGCATTGCTAGTGGTCTATTTTGAAACTCAGGAGAATGATGCCAATTTTCATTTTTGTAAATGAAGGAGAAGAATTAGTTTTGTCAGCTACCAGGTAATAACTTCCTAAATAGTATGTTTGGGTGGTTTCACTGGTCCGTTTGGAAAATGTTTGACCTGTTTGGTATTAACCAAAGAAC
>JAVHNF010069718.1:59962-72826 GCA_034783455.1 Micropsitta finschii | reverse complement strand
CTCAGTCTCCCCTCTTCTGGCAGGTTCAAGCCATTCCCCTTGGCCTGTCCCTACAGGCCCTTGTCCAAAGCCCCTCTCCATGTTTCTTGTAGACCCTTAAGGTATTGGAAGGCAGACATCTTTTGTATATCTTCTGGTACTCTATCATAAACTTTATGAGCAGGAAAAGCAATTTGGATAAAAATATGTTGTAAATATGACAACCCCCTTTATCAAAATGCATTTTGATCTTTCCTGGTTTCTGTGGTCATGTTTGCTCTGTTGTCACCTGCTGTTGCTGGTACTTGTAATTTCCAGATGATTGGTCACATTTAGCTTCTTTTAAAATGCTGAAATGAGAAATATAATTATGGCCTCATTCTGAAATGCTCTGTTCCAGGTCAGCAGATGATGTTCCCCTGAACACATCACCTGTCCCAAGCTATCTCTCCTCACTCTGGTCACTAGCCTTGCCAAGTGTGAAAAACATGGTAAAACCCTTCACAACAAGAGTTTCATTTTTGTACTGTTGGTGCCAGAACACGGTTGCACAGGTATGTTTTCTACTTCTCTGCTTTTGACAGTGTGTGAGGCTGTTCTTAGCACTTGGGTACAGGATATACAGTCAGATTGGAGAACTAAGCTGTAAATTTAGTTATGTCTATTGAAGCATCTAAAGCATATTTAGTGTTTACCGTTGAAAGGAATAAATACAAGAGGAGTGTCAAAGCAGATGTGGACATTAAATGCATATGTGCAATTGTAGGGGTTTTATTGGAATATTAAGAGGGTTTGCAGTGACAGTCTTTCATAGCATAAATGATTGTATGAGCTTTTCAGGTTGTCGTGGTTTAAGCCCAGACTATAAATTAGAACTATGCAGTCTACTTCCCCCCGCCCCTTTCTTCCCCCCGCTTCTACAGGGATGGGAAGGAGAATCGAAAGAATGCAACTCCCACGGGTTGAGATCACAAATCACTACTGCTACCAACAACAATAATGATAAAGGAAATAACAAGGAAAGAGAATACAATACCACCCACCAACCGATATCAATACCTTGCCCCCACCCCGCAGTGATCTAGCCCTTCCGGGTAACTCTCCGTTACATCATGGGCATGACGTGCTATGGTATGGAATAACCTCTTTGGCTAGTTTGGGTCAGGTGTCCTGTCTCTGCTTCCTCCTGGCTTCCCCTCCTCCCTGGCGGAGCATGAGGCTCAGGAAGTCCTTGGTCAGCCTAAACATTCTGACCAGTAACTGTAAACATCGGTGTTATCAGTACCGTCCCCAGGCTGAAAGTGAAAAACATAGTGCTGCACCAGCTACTAAGAAGGAGAAAAAATGACTGCTGCTGCTGAACCCAGGACAACACGAAGGACACAAAACCTCTTTCACGTGCACAGTGAAGTTAAATATCTTATAATCTCTTTTATTTTAAAACATATCATCTGTGCATGTGTAGATGTTTACTGCAAAACTGACATAGTCACCATTCACACAAAGATGGTCTCCTCAGTGATGGGATAATTTAAAATCAGTATCGTTTGAAACAGACTTCCCAAAGTGTACAAGCTTGATCAGCTGGAAATCAGCTGAACTTCCTCAAATGAGTTGATTTTACTATTTGATACTGGGAGGCAGAACTTGCTGTTCATGAATTTATTTCTACTGGCTGATATTCCTATAGAGAACCTTGGAGATCTCTTTCATTACTTCTTACCCGGTGGATTACACACACGGAAGGACTTCAGCCTCTTTGTACAGTCTCCTCTGCTTGAGAACATTGCTTATTTTGAGATATATCCCATTTTGCCTCTCTGCATAAGGGGGAAGGAGAAGCTGGAGTGTGATCACAGGCTCAAGCTCACACAAGTGCTTAGGCTGTGGTTCAGCAAAGCTCTCAATGATGGGCTGAACTTTAAAATGAACGACAGGTAGGACAGTTTCCCATGCATCAAATCAGACATGTGGTTTAGGGGCATTGCTAAACTAGAATCATAGAATATATAGAATAGTTAGGGTTGGAAAGGACCTTAAGATCATCCAGTTCCAACCCCCCTGCCACGAGCACGGACACCTCACACTAAACCATGTCATCCAAGGCCTCATCCAGCCTGGCCTTGAACACCGCCAAGGATGGAGCATTCACAACCTCGCTGGGCAACCCATTCCAGTGCCTCACCACCCTTACAGTAAAGAATTTCTTCCTTATATCCAATCTAAACTTCCCCTGTTTCAGTTTGAACCCATTACCCCTTGTCCTGTCACTACAGTCCCTGACGAATAGTCCCTCCCCAGCACCCTTGTAGGCCCCCTTCAGATACTGGAAGGCTGCTATGAGGTCTCTAGACCTAGAACCTTATGACTTTGTTTACTGAGGGGTGAATGATTGTATGTGCAGCGTACCTCTGCCTCTGGTGCCCGTCAAGTCATACTGGAGGGCTCCACAAAAGAGGGCCTTACTGTGAGCCTGAAACTGATTCTCAACCTGAAAATTGCAGTGACCAGCATCAAAACTCTCCGTTTTACTCCTTTTCCCCTACTGGCTGGTCAATAGTAAGACCAAAGGCTTGTTAGAGACCTGAAACCAGTAAAAATTTGTAGCAACCGTTTCATGCAGCAGGGCTGCTTGTGCTGCTGTGGTATCTAATTCCAACCCCGCCAATTTTCTTCTCGGTTAATGGAGAGGAGTTGAGAAGCAGTGATTTAAGGCTAGTGGGAGGGACAGATGCAGGAGAGTAGCAGTTCTGGCTCTAACACTGTGTAGCCTGTTGTGTAAGATTAATGACTGTGGACTACTCTATTTTTCTCTCCCTACAACTGTGAGCAATCGCCTCCAAAATCAGCCTGCTGCTGGCTAGCCAGCAAATAGATAATAAGATCCCTGTGTGTTAAATATGCACAGCTGCACGTCTGACATTGCTGATCCATCTGCACTCCCAGATACCACGTGCCAGCTGCCTTGCTCAGGGTGAACAAGGAAGGGATCCATTAAAGAAAGTCCGCAGCCTCATCTCGGCACTCTCTCCTTTACCATCGCTGTGCTCTGTTGCTCCTGTTCCTGGGGTCTCTCTCCCCTCCCCATCTGTCTTTCGGCTATGGAAGTTCGAAAGCACCAGGCGCCTTTGCTTTACCATTTAAAATGTGAGCTGGGTTGCCAGGTGGATTTTCCCTGAGCTCCTGCAGTGCTGATTTTCACCTCCCCAAGGTGGTGGTGATTCAGAGGAGCTTAGCCAGTCAAGTGAGTCACAGCGCCTTCCTGCATCCCTCTTTTATTGCCTGGCACATTCATTCAGTAAAAAAACCAAGCAGCCTTTTCCTTCACTTCTTTCTGTCTTTATCTCCTGCTCTCCATCCTCTGCCCCTCCAATCAGCTTTGCTTCTGGCTCTCTCTTTGGCAGCTGGGGGAGAAGAAAACCAGTGTACTTCTTACACTCCATGCGCCAATGCCTGCAATAGCCATAGGGGTCTGATCACAGCTTGATGAAGAAAGGGGCATTTGGTTCTAGCCAAGAGTTTTAAAACGAGGAGCCTTCAGCATTGCTCCTGGGTCTGTGTTCAGGCACTGGGGTCGGTGTGCCTGTTCTTGCTCTATGCTTTTTTGAAAACCAAGCTTCTTTGATGTTTTTGCCAAGGTAGAGATAAATTGTGCCTTCCTGTTGCTGTCGCCTTCCTCTTGCTCCCCAGGGCTGCAAATCTTGGGCATCAAGAAAGGGAGAGAGCAAGGGGGTAAGGAGAAGTCCAAAATCTGTATGGTAGCCACTGACTGCACTAAGGAGTGTTTTGTGGGGCTTACAGGCCCAGTGCCATGGTAAACACCACTCTGCAGTTGCTGTTTCTGTGTGAACTAGCTCACATCTGGCCATGCTGGATAAAATGATAGAATGGTTCAGGTTCAAGTTCGGGTTGAAAGGGACCTTAAAGACCATCTAATTCCATCCCCCCCTGCCACGGACAGGGATATTTTCCACTAAACCAGGTTGCTCAACTCACATCTACATCCAGAAGGCCACATAGAAGACAGGTTCCCAGCAAAGTGCCCTTTGGGACCCTTGCTGGAGGAGGGAACAGGGAATAAACCACATTGTTATCTGTCTATAGGGGCTCCTATTTGGCCTTATCCTCAACCTTGTACTTGCAGCTGAAGCTGTGTACCATGCTTGTAAATGAGGAATGCTAACACTGTTCTACTGACAGATGTATAAATCCTTTAAACCGTGATTTTATTATGTAAACTTTCTTGCCACTGGCATCCTGTCAGTGCTGTAGTGGGAAGGCTTTCCTCCCCAGGTGTAACTGTGCAAACATTATGGTTATGGCACAAAGTCCAACTTGGTTAGGTTCTGTCACATAAATATACATCGATTTAAATCAAACACAGCTTGCGTCCTGTCGGAAAAGCCCATTCATAGTCAGTTGTTTGAGATCCATAAGATAACCAAGTGTGTAAAGGTAGCCACTTCCTCTGAATCATAGTTCCTGGGAAAATGTACCAGTGAAGATCAGTAATTAAGCTAAAGCTAATAGGTGACCTATGCCTTTGGATTTTATATGCCTGGATTTCCAACACTCCACTTTTTTCCTCTTTCTGCTGTATTTTTGTGGTGAGAAACAGTTCTGTAAGTGAAGGAAAACCCAGAATCTGGGAGGGAGCCCTTCCAAAGCAGCATGTTACAGACAGTTACTGTCTGGGAAAAAAGGAAATGATAATACTTTGGAACATAATGACATTTTGTATATAAAATAATGGAATTGGCAGAAGTATCATACAAGTGCACATGCTTCAGTTTATTGCTAAATGAATGTGGGAATGAATCCCCTCCTCCCAGGCACTCCTGTGTTTTAAAGTGCAAAAGCATTAGCAACATCTAAACCTCAACTGGTACAGAAAAGTTTAGCAGAATAAGCTAAAATGGATATAAACAATTTCTGGGGAAATTAAGTTTCTCAGTCTTTTGGAGAATTAGGTCTGCTGTGACTACATACAGGATACTGCCCCAAAATACAAAAAACAAACACAGTACCCCATTCGTGCCTCAAATATTGTGGAATCTGTGGCGAGCAAGACATTTATATTCTCTTGACAATAAAGGCAGCCAAATAACATATCAAATGTACTTGCAAGGATGTATCATCATCATTAGCATTTTTCTTCATGCTTTTCAGTTTATTTTGTTAGATAAGTGTACTGGGCCTGTTCTTGATCTCAGCCAGATTTTAGATGGGCATTAATACACTGGCTCCTGATTAACATCTCTCTAAGTGAGAATGGAGCCAAGGCAGTACCTAGAAGGGAGTTTGAACCGAGCTTTGTCATCCATGTGATTTCTTACATTTTATTTCTTTTAAAGACCCTTTGGAAAAACAGCACTGTCTTTCAGAGCAGAACGAGCCCCTGGATGCAAATGAATTTGAACATGTTTAGGGCTTCATTTCTAAAGGAGACCTCATGAAGCAGTAGATGGCTCAAATCCTTACACGTATTTAAGCATCCATACCCCAGTAAATTTTATTTGACAATTGCATATGTGTAGACTCATCTCATATCACTTTCTGCAGTTAGAAGGTGTGTCTAAATCCCCAGGTACCTCTATAATGGGAATAGAAGGGGGGTCTCAACTAGAGTAAATCACCGTCACGGAAATAGCTGTGACTCTTCAGTGACTATAAAGATGATTTAGGCTTCTGAAGTGGATGTGGTGGTTAACTGCCCAAAGTTAGGTGGGCCTGTGACATTTTCCGAGGCATTTTGAACCCCTGGTCTGCCTGGTTCCCACCATATCTTCACAGTGCCTAGCAACTCAATCAGATCTAGGAGCCTACCTTAGATAGGAATGTTTGGCCTCTGCTTGCACACGACAGCAGGAGACACAGTTTAGAGTGAAAACTGTGATTATTATAATTTTATGTATCAGGTTTTGTCATCTATCTATATACACAAGGTACTGAAGAGTGTGTACATAAATTAGGTTGTAGAATGCAAATGGAGCTACGTGGATATCTAGAGGGTTATCTGACAGGCATAACTCATGGCTGATTTATGCCTGCAGTCATTATAATGGAATGTACAGTTGTTCGGAGGCCAGAAAAGTCAGAGGGTTTCTTTTTGACTTCAGTCAAATTAAAGCTAAGCCCCCTATAAGCAGTGCATTTCTTCTGCATTCCCAGTGGAAAAGGCTTGACTTCCCTCTTCTTTACCAAAATTTCCATTAAGATAAAGATGAAGAGGATATGAGGTATCTCAGCCTTCAGTGCTAAGGAAAATGGAAGCACTGAAAACAGGAAAATACCTTTCAGTTCTGAAACCATAAAATGTTTGCAGAAAGCCAGCGAACATATGAAAGTAGTCTGGTCTGGGGTTTTTGTTAAAAAAAGAAATTGAGATTCAGCCAAGAGTCATTCAAACATTTACAGGGTGAACGAGGCAACTTGAAAAAGCAAAAGTGCAATTATCCACCAGGAATTTCTGCTTGTCTGTGGTACTTGTTCTCCTAAGACTACCAGATACGTGCTGAAATCTAAACAGTAAATGTATCTGTGTCCCTCGCAAACCCAGAAGCCAGATCACAATCCAGGTTTCACTACAGCTCTAAATATCAACCTTTTTGGCAGATCTGCTCTTCTTTGCTGGGCCCATTACTAGCTGAAATCAAGGACCAGGCTGTGTTCTTGCTTTAGTCTGTGTAGATCTGAAGTAATATCTTTTGACGCAGCGAAATTATACTGGGATAAATGAAATTCAGATCTGGCCTTAGAAGTGGCGCGTTCTGGAAAGCCATGAGAAAGGTTAAAATCTACATGTTGATGTGCCAATATACCACAGGAAAAACGGTTATATATGCTCAATGTATTTCTATACAGCCTGAAATTCTCATCAGTTCTTGTCCAGTTTTACAGGTTTGTGAAGGCAGATGGTAAGAGTTTCAAATTAGTGGGACACCTCAGAGGTAGTTGGCTGCATATTTGAAACATACTTGAAGAGGTGTGTCCACTGGTAATGACAAAATCAGCTCTGTGTATCTTGGTACCTAAAGGAAAGTATGCAGCCCAGTGAGAACTGCTTTAGGCTTTTTTCACCTTCCTGTTTATGCGTTTATAAAACTCTTTCACACATACCAAGATCAGTTCTCCTGTATGTTTGCAGCACTTAAAAAGAAAGAAAAAGGCAGCCACTGAAATTAGCAAGTTGATGAAATAGTGTAAATCCTGCCTGCTGCCTGCTTGTGGGAGAAACTGTACTTCTGAGTCTTCTTTAATGAATGATGACATTTTGCATTCAAGGAACAAATATGACTTTTCCTGCTGGCCAACACTCTTGCTTTCTCTTTGAGTACACATAACAGAAGCTTTCTAAGAAGGAAAACAGTTATAAATGAATTGTAAAGCCCTAGATCTTTAAAAGAAATGTGGTAACTGTGTAACACTGTGGTCATGAATTAAAAGGTGAAATAATGTATAGAGCTTAAGGGCAGAGGCATCTCCCTCTGTGCAATGAGGAGCATAGCTGGGAATTCCTGAAGCTGCAGCTGTGCAGAGGGAAACTGCAAAACCAGGAGTGACATTTTTATTCTTCAAGATTATACCTGGTAATAATCTGAAATAAAGATCTGCAGGTGGAGTGGTTTGCATGAACTGCAGAAGATCTTGCCAACCATGCATGCAGGACAGGGCTTGGGGCAAGGCTTTCAACCTGAGTCTTCTTGCAGGGTTGATCGCCCCAGAGCTTCAGTACCTTTGGTGACAGAGCCAGCTGTGAAGAGCTTGGAGAAGGGTATTCTGCTTGATTTGTTGAGTCAGGGTGGAGAGCAGAAGGGGTGTCCTGCTGCCATTCCCTCTTTCATTGCTGCTTTCCACCAGGGAGCTGTGCAGACTTGAAGAAGTACTTCTTCATGTACTGCTGGGAAATGCTTTTGGGTATTTGGGTTTAGTGGGAGATAGAGGCCCTGGGACTCCACACCTTCTCTAAAATGCCAAAGTTGTCACTTCTCCTAAAGTGAGAATGCAAAAATGAGAAGTGACATGTTTTAATTATGAAGCAGGGTGGGAGTGGGAACCAGCGGAACTGCTTTCAGGCTTTGCATAGCAACTATACATTTCTTTTGTGCTTGCTTTACTGCTAATCCTTCCTGTGTTTTAAAGCCAGCTCATAATTGTAGACTGCTTTGTGTGTTGATCTGAACTGGTATGACATGTAATCTGCTATAGATTTAGCTTAATGCAAATTGAAATAATTGATCCTGCTTTCTTAGGACTTTTGCAGCTTGCAGGGCTCTCTTGCCTAGGCAGCAAGCTTGCCTTTCCAAATACCTGGTTGTGAAAGACTCAGTGAATGCTACTCATCAGCTGGCTTTAGGGATCAGTTCTGTGCAGTGAATCCCAGTAACAGTATATAATCTTGTAAATGACAGTTCAGGCAGTTATAAGCATTACTCATTTTCTTTCTCAAAAGATCTTCAGTATATTCTGAGCAATTGTTTGTGACCTGGACTGTACAGAAAGCAGATTTTTCTCCAGTATTTTTATGCTAGTTTTCGTTTAGTCAGAAGATGGGAGCCCAGAGAGTGGTGGATAACAAATCTATCGCAAATCAATGGCTATTGAATACAAAACAGGGGAAATTGATCACTGGTCTATGCCCTTTGCCTTCATTCAAATACAAAATAAAGGAAATTTAGGCTGTTGCAAGCTGTAAATGAGCAGTGCATCTTGGAGCTTCGTGCAGCAAATGGCTGGTGAGGAACTGAGTTTTAATAGCACAGCTGAGAAAATTCTCTGTTGCTCTTTTAGGAGTTGTGGGGCCTGTTAATGTAGTAGACAACGGAGATGGCACCCACACGGTGGTGTACACCCCTACACAAGAGGGACCCTATATGATCTCTGTCAAATATGCTGATGAAGAGATTCCTCGCAGGTAAGACGATGAAGATGAAATTTATCTTCATTTAAGTCATCTAAGTTTAATGAACTGAAGATTCTGTGACCTGACTGTGCTCCCCCAGCACATGAGCACCATTTAAGGGCTAGCTGTGGTCCTTACTAACCAGTGCAGCTCTTTGCACAACTTCAGGGTTCAGCAGTTCTTTGAACCTGCTGCACCTATAGTAGAGATGCCATAGGAGAGGTGTATCCACACCTCAGTGTGTACTGCATCAACTGGCTTAGGAGGAGGGGGCAATAACAGGTTTCTTTTTAAGTCCCTTCAAGGTAAAGGTGCTTCCTACGTATGATGCCAGTAAAGTGACAGCGAGTGGACCGGGTCTCAGTTCCTATGGCATACCAGCCAGCCTGCCTGTGGAGTTTGCTGTGGATGCTAAGGATGCTGGGCAGGGACTCCTGGCTGTACAGATCACTGTAAGTAGCTACAGAACCAAGCAGGGGCGGAAACATCTTGTTCTAGGTGGGTGTGAATGGCTCCTATCAGAAGGGTCCACAGCTCTTGGCTCTCGGTTAACCTTACACTCTGCAAGTGCCCAAAACGAGAGAAATAGTTTCTCATAAGATTATGAAAATGCTGGAATTTGAAATGGAGACAGCCTCCTAGCAAGGCTGGCTCACCAGCAAGGCCATGAGATAACATCCACACAGCATTACATGAGAATTAACAAACAAGTCTCCCTTAAGGTTGCCAAAAGTTGTGAGTTGCTTAAGGAGATACTACAGGAATGTTTTTATTTCACGTTGTTATTGCTCTCCCTGAAGTTTCTGGTGCCTGGACTCTGTGGCCTCAGCAGAAAGGTCCCTGGTTAGTGGGCCATAAAGCACATATCTTAGCTCTGGCATGCCGAGGTCATGGCATGGCTGGTTGTACTTGCCCTTCTGCATTCTTGTTCCTGTGCTCTCCTGCTCCTTAGGGGCAGCGAAGCAGTTGCCTTTATTCTGGCAAGCAAGTGGGCTCTTAAAAGATCCAAAATACTTATCAGAGCTCCTAGTCTGGCCATGGCTTTAAAGATCAAGTTCCACAATTCCTGCGTGGTGGGAGTGCATAGGTGATCCTCCTCACAGCATCTGTTTGCTTCTTGTTCTGAGCTATTGAATGTCAAATGTTTCACAAGCCTTGCTGAAAGAAGTAAGCTCTTTCATGCTGTACCTAAAATATCAAATCCTGTGCAGCTTACACTATACCTGAGGTAGTGTTAAGGGATAAAATACAAAGTGGGGTCAACATGCGGTTCCCTGTATGCAGACCTGGAAGACTTGCTAAAATGCTTCATGATTTGCAGCTGATGAGTTGTACTGAAAGATGAGCCTTAAAGTATCTCTCAGAAACATGCACAGTGATGATCTTGGTTGTAGATACAAAAGCTTAATGCTGAAGGTCAGACCTGTATTGTTTATGCATCTCTTTAATTCTTGTATTCAGTCTGGCTTTTGATCTGTCCCTCAGGACCCCGGAAATGTTCTTCGTTTCCAACAGCAATATGACAATGAGGCCTAAAGCTTCTTCCAATTAATAGAGTTCATTAAAACTGCTTGCTGCATCTTATAAATGTTCTTTTATCAAACAAAGAGTAGTTAATGGTGGCACTGACTGTTTTATAGTGGTCTGATACCTTTTTGCTCCTAATAGTCTATTCCTCGTACTAGTCCTTAAGTGAAATATATTTAACCCTCAAAAAGCTGCAGTTCTGTATTTGTTTCAGGCTATCTAAACATGGTTGTGAACAGATTTTCTGCCCTGTTAAAGAAATTCATAACTAACTTCATAGTGCCTAAATCTTCTGGTTTGCACTCCTCAGGACCAAGAGGGCAAACCCAAGAGAGTGGACATTCATGACAACAAGGATGGCACTTACACAGTCACCTATGTCCCTGACAAAACGGGACGCTATACGATTGGTGTTAAGTACGGTGGAGATGATATCCCGTCCTCTCCCTATCGGATCCGAGCATCTCCAGCTGGGGATGCCAGCAAATGTTTGGCCACAGGTGAGTGCTGGCTTCTTTCTGTTGCTGTTGGTTATACTTGGTAAAGCTGCCTTCTGAGCATGGTACAGTTGATGTAATGGGGGTAGAAGATGCTAGAGAGTTGTGTAATCCAGCTGCTCTTATAAGAGTGTTTTCCCAGTGATAAAGAAGTGTCCACCCTGTGGGTGAGCAGGAATCTCTCGCAGTTTCTAGCAAAATCTTTCAATCTGCCTGGGTGGTTATAAACAGCCAGATGCAACTGAAGTCTGATGCTTATTTTGGCCTAGATAAATCCTGCTGAGAAATGCAGTGAGGTTGATTTAAAAAGAACGCATCTGCACACGTTCACTACATCATGCTCCTCACACTGTGAGTGTTGCAAGAAGCTTTTTGTTCCCAGCAAGCTCAGAATTAATTCTGAGGATGTAAATACAGCTTGGGCTGGCCACCACGGCATGTTGCCACCAGCCATTGCTCAGTGTCACCCATTGGGATCACGGGGGAGAATCAGAAGACTAAAAGTGAGAAAATTTGTGGGTTGAGATTAAAACAGTTCAATAAATAAAGCAAAGCCATGCACACAAGCAACACAAGACAAGGAATTCATTCATCACTTTGCATGGGCAGGCAAGGTGTTCAGCCACCTCCAGGACAGAAGGGCTCCATAGCATCTAACCATTACTCGGGAAGAATGCCATCTCTCCAAATATCCCCTCTTCTTTTTAATTCCCCCAGCTTTAAATGCTGAGCATGACATCATCTGGTGGGGAATATCCCTTGGGTCATTTGGGGTCAATTGTCCTGTTTCAAACCAGAAGCACTGGTTTGAAACTATAAGAAAATATGGCAGTAACAAGGTAGCTGTTTCAAAGGAAAATCATATTTACCAATTTGTGTGTATTCTTTGGGCACATCAGCAAGCGTGGAAAAACTGTCATACATAACAATATTTTGCTTTCAAAAAGCCTGACCTATGTCTTCACTGGAGGCTATTTGCGAAGTAATTAGCCCAAAATTTTGATATTTCAAAATTATGAAACTATACAGGTAGAAGTAACAATTATAATGTACACAATTAACTGCACTTTTCATATATTTTGTTCTGTGTGTTTGTATATTCACTGTGTGGTTACCTTTGTGCGGGTACCTTTACATTACCTGATCATAGACATGCAGAAAAAAAATAATCAGATTTTCTTTGTAATCAAGAAGTTTTCTCAAATCTGCTGACATTAACTGTCAGAAACCTACATATAACTGTCAAGAGGCAGAATTTTGCTTCCATGGAATATATTGACACAGTCTGTTTATTTCAGGCTGCAGCAGTTTGACAACACTGGTTGTCATCAGTTAAAATCAATTAGGAGTTTTGGTGTGACTTTTTCCCTTATCAAAAGAGACAAGGCTATTGTCTGTCAAGGGGGAGAATTTTATCAGAAGAGAACATATGATTTGGGCAACAAATTCAGTAATCAGTAGCTGATCAGCAGTTTCCTTAGTCACTTAGTGTTTCTTTGGAGTAGGGTAAAATGAAGTTTGAGGGCATTCTTCCCATCTTCAGTGTAGTAAAAGTCCAAGGATCTGACCTGTATTACTTCTGTATTTGTAGGTCCTATTACAGGAATTCTGGATGTGTTTATGGGTCTTTTTTCATTATGTAGCTGCTTATCTTGTTTGCTAATTTGGTTAAATACATGAAAAGTTATAAGTTGTATCAGTGCAAACACTAAAATGAAGTAACATACAAGACCCCTTTGCTATTCCATCCTTCATTTCACATATTACTAGAGATGAACAACAGCTGTTCTACATCTCCATTTTACCTAGTATTTTACCTAGCATTTTTCATGTAAATGCTTGATTTTCTACGGCTAAGAAATAAGCATTGAGTATGTAAGACTAAGTATTGGGTATAAAAGCAGCTCAGGCATCCTGGAGGATTTCTTTTTTTTAATTTTCTAAAGGCATTTAAATGTT